>JANTNU010000233.1:10154390-10165675 GCA_024752395.1 Erythroxylum havanense | reverse complement strand
TTTCAAGTTTGTTCTCGGTGGGCCTATTGAGCTTCCAAGAATTGTTCTATATATATTTCGCCTCACGCATCAAGCACTACGCTCTCATGTCCGATGTTGGGCTCCAGAACCGGGGTCCAACATTTAGACAATTTATCTGCCATTATTGAAAGAGATGACTAAGCTTAGAATAAACTTCAAATAGGAGGAAGTTGATTGCATTATTGCTAAAAAAGTTAAAGAGTTATAAGCATAAGATGCATATTTGAACAAGCTCCGAGAAGAAATTAAGAATGGCAAGAAATCTGAAGTGGTAGTGAGGGATGAAGGACTTATGGTTGTATGAAATAGACTTTGAATTCTGAATGTCAAGGAAGTAAAGGATGGGATACTCGACGAGGAACACAATGCACCTTATGCCATGTACCCAGGTAGCATCATGATGTACAGAGATTTAAAAGAGTGTTTTTGGTGGAAAGGCATGAAGAAGGATGTAATAAAATATGCAAGCAAGTATCTAGTGTTTCGTCGAGTCAAAGCTAAACACAAGGCACCTTCGGGTAAGTTAAGGCCATTATCCATTCCTGAGTAGAAGTGACAAAAGATAACCATAGATTTTTTGATGGGTTTGCCTAAAACTACTAGGAAGCATGATGCTAGATGGGTTATTATTGATCGTTTGGCAAAGTCAACCCATTTTTTAGCAATTAAATAGACTGATTCTCTGCATATCCTAAAAAGAAGTATATTAATGAGATAGTGAGACTACATGGGATTCCAGACTCTATAGTTTCAAATAGAGATCTTCGATTTACTTTGAGATTTTGAGAAAGTATGCAAGAAGCTCTGGGGACCAAGTTAAATTGTAGCATTGCTTTCCATCCCCAAATAGATGCTCAATCTGAGAGGACCATTCAAACCCTTGAAGGATACTCAAGGCATGAGTGATGGATTTCAAAGGTGCTTGGGATGAGCATTTGCCTTTAGTTGAATTTGTTTACAATAATTCATGCCACTCAAGTATTAAGATGTCTCTTTATGAAGCACTATATGGAAGAAGATGTAGAACTCCTAAATGCTAGGATGAAGATGAAGAAAGGAAATTAATAGGACCATAGTTACTTTAGATGATAGTTGACAAGGTTAATCTAGTTAAACACATGCTTAAAGCAGCTTAAGATAGAATGAAAAGATATACTAATGCACACTGAAAGGAAATGGAGTATGAAGTTGGTAAAAAAGTCTTTCTTAAGACATCTCTTTGGAAAGGAATCATGAGGTTTGAGAAGAAGGGCAAGTTGAGCCTAAGATATGTAGGTCCCTAGGAGATTGTTGAGAGAATTGGACCACTAGCCTATAGGTTGACGCTGCCACTAGAATTGTCACAGATACATGATGTCTTTCATGTTTTCATATTGAGGAGGTATAGATCATATCCCTCCACATCATTCAGACCACTAAGGTTCAGTTGAGAGATGATCTGGCTCATGAGGAGACTCTAGTGGAGATTTTGGACATTAAGGAAAAGGTTCTTAGGAACAAGACAATTCAACTAGTTAAAGTCCTGTGAAAAGACCATTCTATAAAAGAGGACATATGAGAGCCCTTGGAGGCCATGAAGGAGAAGTATTCACACCTCTTCAATGAATCAGGTAAGAATTTCGAGGACAAAATCCTTTTAAGAGAGGGAGAAATGTTAGCCCCTAATTTTTTTTCTTGTTAAGTTAAGCATGATTTAAATAAATTATAAGGTCTTGATAGATTAATTTTTTTGGAGTTAATTATTATGTCAATATTAGTAGGATTTTATTACATTGGTTAGTTGAATTAAAGTAGTAAGAGTGTATAAAGGGCAATTTTGGCATGCACCTAAACATAAAAGACATAAGGCATAAATGAAGGGCAAAGTGGACATAGTACACTCATTAAGGGTATAAATAGAAGAATAAAAGTAGTCTTGCTTTTAAGAAGAAGAAGGAAACGTGAATAAGGTAGAGAAGAAGAGAAAATTGTGGAGAAGAGAGAAAGAAGAGAGAAAGGAGTTAGGGTTTCATCTTTTCTTATTTTTTAATAGTGATTTTGAGTTTGTTAAAGAAGAGAAAAAGAAAGAGGAAGAGAAGAGATTTCATTTGAGCCAAACATCTTTTTATTTGGTGAAGATTCAAGGTAAGTTCATTCTTAATCTTTTGGATTTTTGGAAGGGTTTTAGTTCATGAAGTTAGGAAATGCATCAGTTTAAGTATTTTAGAATCAATTTTAGTGAATATGCTTTGTGGGTTCTCAATTTGTATTCCTATTGAATGAGATTTTGTCAATGTTAAGGGAAACAAGAAAGACAAGAGCAAGAGGAGAGCCACCTTTAAGCAAGTTTTAAGCAAGGAATATAAGGTGGGTTACATATTTATAGTAGAGTTTATAAGTCATGAATGTTTCTTCTTTCAAATCAATATAATTAAATGATTTCAACCACTTTACAAATTTTTCATTTATTGCTTCTTATATGATTGGAGAAATTGTTATATATTTGGTATTTGAATTTTATTGATGATTTATGAAATGAAGATGGAAGTGGTATTTGAAATGTATTATGCTTATAGAAATCATGTTTTTGAAAGGTGCCTTTTAGGTAATACGTTTACAAGTTATCAAATTCATGTTTGTGTGGGTTAGTGGTGGTCCTTTATGTTATGTCATATGCACGTTGACTATGTTAAAGGCTTCTCCTACCTTCCTGCTAGTGGCATGGAGCTCCTTCACGGGCTCCCTAATGTTTATGAACTACGCAAAACCATTATATGGGGTTGTGATAGTCCATTCTATTATTATTAGACATTCGCAAGAACTCCCTTATAGACCTACCCAAACCATTCTGATTGCTTATGCATTTATGATTTGTTGACAAGTTTAATGAATACATTGCTCATTTTGTTTAAGAATTGTTTGACAAGTTAATACTTTAAGAAATATGTGTTTTATGGATTCAGTGTGAATTTACTATGACGATGAATATTTTCAATAGTTTTGCATATTTCTCTATTATAAACTTGTTACCTACGAGCTTTTAAGCTCACCCTTATTCCTCCCCATCTCTAGATGATGAGTAACAGATCAAGTGATCGAGAGTCAGGCCATCACTCCAAATCTACATATTTTTGTATTTTAAGTTAGTTTATGAAAAACACAAGGCTTTAGTCTCATTTCAAGTATTACTCATTCATGTATATTTTGTATTTTGGGTTATGAGACTTATGGTGTATTGTGGATTGAAATGCCCATTAAAGCTTTGTAAAACTCTTTTCTTTTGATTTTAATGAAATATATTTGTGTTTTGTTCATGATTTTCTAAGTTTTCGCATTGCATTTTCAAGCATTTCATTGGGGTAAAATCTGTGTTCTGACTTTAAGGGAAAAACTATATTAATATAGGTTGATTTAGACAAAGTTGTCTTTTTGGAAGTTATAGTTTATCCTCTAAGATTTTCAATGATATAAGTATGAAATTTTTGGATATCAAAGTTGAGAAATATGTTCTTTATAAGTTAGTAATGCTGCACTGAATGTATATGGGACAACTACAGTAATTTGTGAAATATGAATTATGTATGGATGATGCTGAGTTGAAATTACATATACTTGAAGAAGTTATCAACTTGAGATGAGGAATTTGGAACATGAATTGTTGTTACATATAAGTGAGATGTTACAGAAAAGAAAGATAGAAATTTGTGAATGATGAGAATTAGTTGTAAGTGATGAATCATTTGAGTAGATTAGAGAGTTCAATGAAATAAAATTGGTAGTTGAATTGTTATGAAATGATGTTTCATTATAGGAAGTGAATTTGGGACAATTTAGAGAGGAAGTAAGGTTTGGATAGATGTAGAAACCTTTGTGAAGGCTCTCGAGTGAGTTTTGTCTCACCTATGTCCGTTGGAGGAGCTTTAGGTCTATTAAATGGACTTTCTCAAGTTTAGAAAGACCCCTAGCCTCATCCAAGTCCATTAAATAGACATTAAGTCTATTAAACAGACCTTCGTGGGTCTAGAAAGACCCCTACCCTCGTTTATGTCCATTTTAGTGTTGTGTATGTCTGTTCAGCAGACATTCATTGTACACTTTCAGCAATTCGTGATTCTGACCCTTTAAATGGAAAAATCTCTCTTTAGAGTCTTCAAAAAATTTGTAGATCTATTCTTAGTAAAGAAAACAAAAATGAGTGATATGTTAGGATGATGATTGAGGACATAAACATAAGAATGGATTGTCGTATATGAAAGTAACTTTATCTACTCGTCTAACAACAAGAAAATTAAAGTATGAGAGTTATAGAACAGATACCATAATTTTATACTGGTTCACCTCAAACCTTGATCTACGTGTAGTCCTCAGAGTTTGTCTAAAATTTCACTATACTTTTCAACTTTTACAAGTATTCTTTCTTCCCTTCCAGAGCCTCTTCAGGTCTCTTTGACAAAATATTCTTTATGCTATCTTAGTCTCTCCAGGCTACAACCTTTTCTTTCTCTCTCTAAGAAAACTATCTTGAGCTTTACGTTATAGTAGGATTCACTCTCTTATTTTGCACTTTGAGTACAAAATCTTCTCTAAGTATTGTACAATCATAATTTTCTCTCTTGTAAGTAAAAATTATTTTAGTCTTCGACTAGGACTAGTATTTATAGCCTAAGTCTCCACTGTCTTCTTAAAAACTGCTTCTTGAATCTTCAAGAGATGGTTATTTAGTTGAGTTCAGTAACTAACTCCAACTAACTAACTGTCTAAAGTTCAAGAGTATCTTCCTTTTCGTATCGTCTAATATTGTCGCTTCGTTTTTTATTTTTGTGCTTTTTCTATTGTTTGCTTCATCTGTTGTTTGTGCTTCATCTATTATTTGCTTCGTCTGTTGTTAACTTCATCTGTTGTTTGTGCTTTATCTGTTATTTGCGCTTCGTTTGTTATTTGCATCGTCTGTTGTTTGTGTTTCTTCTATTGTTTTCTACTTCGATTGTTGTTTGTACTTCTTTTGTTGTTTGCACTTTGTCTATTATTTGCTTCGTCTGTTGTTTGTACTTCATTTGTTATTTGCTTCGTCTATTGTTTTTGCACTTCGTCTATTGTTGTTTGCTTTGTCTGTTGTTTTTGCGCTTCGTTTGTTGTTTCACTTCGTCTGTGATGTCGTGTATCATCTGTTGCTGACGTATCATCTAGGATGAGTAAGTGTTACTTACATTTTTCTACACACGTAACAAACTTATCAAAACAGTTCATATATTTCTAAGATTATTATTATTTGATTCTCCCCAAAATTAATAGAAGTGAAGTCTACTTGACTTAACAATCTCCCTCTTTTTGATGTTAACAAATAATCATAATTTTAGAAAGATAAAATGATATTTAGATGAATAGACGAATAATATTTAGACAAATAACGAGACAAAAGATATAAGAATAAGAAATGCATATATGATATACAAAAAGATTTCTATCTTCTCTTCTTTCTATTTTCTTCTCTTCTCCCCTTATTTGCTATTAATCAAAAAATTCAATGAAGACGCTTCATAATTTCAGAAAACATATGTTGCATGTCAGTGTGGATTGTCTTGAGGTCTTGATCAATAGTAACTCATAGATATGCTACTTCCTCATGAAGATCACCCACTGAGTCACTCAGGTCATCAACTTTAGTATGAATTTCCTCAATTTCTTTTGCTAAAGCTTCCTGGATTTCATTTTGTTTGTGATTGATTTCCTTCCAATTCATAAAGTACTTTAAGAACTCCGAATTAACAGCAGAATCTTGTTGTATTTCACTAGGTGGATGGAGGTTTTTAGCAACAAATGGTTCTGAAGATAAAGTGTCTAAATCTATGATTTTGATTATGGGAGGTCTAAAGGTTTGTTTTCCTTCTGGAAGATCAAGATCATCAAGTCTAGGTAGTTTCAGAATTGGTTGCCCAAGAAGATGTAACACATCCTTGACTAAAGGTATGAAACCTAAAGGTCTGAAATGCATGACCAAATGCGTAAAGGTTTCTAAATTGAAATTGACACGTTCAACCATAATACTTCTGTAATGTCCTTCTTACACTTTCCCAACTACCATGAAGTTTTTATCTATGATTGAAACTCTAAATTTACTTCCTGATGCTTTCAAAATATGGTGCAGAATATAGATACCTCCAGGTTGAGATGCATTGCATGCATCATCTATGTTCTTCACCGCTACTTGAATCTACTCTTGTGAAAGATCATCTATATTTCCCTCAAGAAACATCTTCTTTTTCCCTTTTTCTTCATTTCTCACAAGATTTGAGCATATTGGTTGATATCTGGCCTAAATTTTATCAAGGTTTTGCTCGTGATTGGATAGATGTATACCAATCCTTTGAAATATTCAGTGGATATGGTTATGCCTTCTCATCTTGTAGAATACCATATAATCTTCGTTCTTCTTGACTTAGAAGATGTATCGTTTGATCATTAATCGATATACGTTCTTCACGACTTAGAAGATGTATCATTTGATCATTAATCGATATAGGTTCAACTAGTACCTTGACTGACTTTTTTGAAGGTTCTCTGATAATAATTGAACTTCTACTTCGAACATGTACTATTTCTTCTTTAACCTTCATTCTCAAATCTTTTTTATTGATTGTTTGAGCAAGATTATAAGATTCCAATTGATGTGCCACTATTTTTGTCTTCTTTTGAACTTCAGATGAAGAAACCTTCTTCAGACTGGGCTTCTACTTCTTTTATTCTTCTGTCAGTTTAGATGAGAGTTTTTGTTAAGGTTTCTTCTTCTCAAATACTAGCTTTCTCTTTATCTTTGTCTTTTTAGGTGCTTTTACTGATTGACTTTTCAGAATTGAGACAATTGATATAGTAGATTGATGTGTTTTCTCTGGTTTCTCATAATCTTCACCAAGGTTAAGAACTTTCTGTTTCTTCTGTTCTTGTTGACGTAAAGTCAATAGTCTCAATGATCTTCTTGACTGTTTAAATTTTCCTGAATGAAGTGGCTATGCCTTTCTCTTCAAAGACACTTGTTGTGATGACTATTTAACTTGACTATCCTCTTCCTGTGGAATCATCTTAGTTTTGATTAATACATCAGAAAATTTCTCAGTCTTCTCTTTTGTTAATATTCTTTCTGTCGGTCGAGGTTTTGCTCTTTTTGTAGGTATAATACATTCACTCCTACTCTGTCTTACTATATGCTCTCCCTAAGATCTTGCTTTCAGTGTAAAAGCTGTATCCGCCTTATCTTCACGTTTTAATCCCTTTCTGCTGATAATGGTGGCATTAATAAAGCTTTTTACATCCATTTTTATCCTGTTACCTATTGTTTATCCATTGTTGTCACAATGAAGAAGTAGTGAATGTAGAAACTTAGATTTTGGGACAAGAGTTGCGTCTTCTTGTCTCTTGGGTCACTACTTACATATAGTTGTCGATTGAGGTGTGTTTTATCTACACAACCTTGAGTAATCCACTTTAAGTTATGAAACAATCTTACTATAATAATTGGACACTCACTGACCTTCTCGATTGAATCTAGTGTCACGATAACTGACAATCCATCTACCATTGATACTAAGGTGTCATCTACCACCTTTGCATTCTTCCAAAAGTCATATATCTCATTCAAATAGACTTTTCCACGAACCTTAAAGAAATTTCTCTAGCCAGCTGCATCAGTTTCTGGTTCAAGGTCCATCTGATTTTCCTTCAAGGAGATGAAATCAACATGTCTTCCATAGACAAAGGACTGCTCCATTTGTGATCTGTAATAATAAGAACTAAAAAAACACAAATGTATTTTGCTCAAGGTAACAATGTTAGTATCTGAAGGTAAGAATATGAAACGAATGAACTTGAAGCTCAGAACAGAGTGATTAATCATCTTGATTGAGCACACTACACACTTCGATTTCAAAGTATTTCAAGAATATTCTAGAGTGAAAGATATTTTAAAAACTCGAGAAGTTTTCTGTCTAATATCAACTCTTGAAAAGTTACTGTCTATAACTTACCGTTACTGTTTACCTGAGAACTTACAACATTTTATCTTCTTTTCGTATGAATCAACTAGGTCATGTCGTATCAGACGAATGGTCATTCAACATTACCATATTCAAATTCCATCTGATTTCTTTGAAGCTATCTTCACACAGAGGTTTAGTGAAGATATCCACCCATTGTTGATTTGTCTTAACAAATTGTAGACTAATGATTCCTCTCTGTACATAGTTTCATAAAAAATGATGTCTGACTTCAATATGCTTTGCCCTCGAATGTTGTATTGGATTCTTTGATAAATTGATAACATTTATGTTGTCACAGAAGATTGGAATTTGTTCTTCTTTTATGGAGTAATCTTCTAATTGATACTTAATCCATAACGTCTATGAACATCAACTTGCAGCTGACATATATTCAGCCTCTGCATTAGATAGAGCAATTGAACTTTGCCTCTTGCTTGACCAAGAAACTATATTATGACCAAGAAAGTGAAATCCTCCACTTGTACTCTTCCTGTCAATCCTACCTCCAACGTAATCAGCATCACAGTAGCCAATTAACCTGAAATCTTTACCTTTCTCATATAATAAAAACAGATCAGTAGAACCTAATAAGTATCTCAATATTTTTTTAATAGCAATATAATGATATTCTCTAGGATCTGATTGAAATATTGCATACAAACAAACACTAAACAATATATCAGGGCTGCTTGCTATTAAGTAAAGTAAAGAACTAATAATTTCTCTAAAAAGAGTTTGATCAACCTTCTCACCTGCTTCATCCATTAATAAGAGGTTTAAAGGATGTATAGGAGTTGACATAGGTTTAACCTTTTCCATTTTAAACTTGACTAATAGTTCTTAAATACATTTTTGTTGATGAATAAAAATCTTTTATTCAGTTTGCTTAACTTATAAACCAAGAAAGAATTTTAATTCACCTATTATACTCATTTCAAATTCACTCTTCATAAGATTTTCAAAACTGGAACATAGCTTGTTAGAAGTTGCACCAAAAATAATATCATCTACATCTATTTGTACTATAATGAAATCATTTTTAATACATCTTCTAAATAAGGTCTTATCTACTTAACCTCTACTAAAGTTATTTTCAATTAGAAAAGAACTTAGACGATCATACCAAGCACGAGGTGCTTGTTTTAATCCATATAAAGCTTTATGAAGTCTATAGACATAATCTGGTTTATCAGAATCTTCAAAACTAGGAGGTTGCTTTACATAAACTTCTTCATCAATAAAACCATTCAAAAAGGCACTTTTCACATCCATTTGAAAAAGTTTTATAACATGGCAAACTGTATATGCAAGCAAAATCCTAATAGCTTCTAATCTAGCTACAGGAGCATAATTTTCATTATAGTCTACTCCTTCTTGTTGATTATAGCCTTGAGCTACTAATCTAGATTTGTTATGATTTACTCTACTTGATTTATCTAGTTTATTCTTAAAAACCCATATAGTTCCTATGATTGACTTATTGGAGAGTCTAGGAACTAAAGACCAAACTTTGTTCCTTGAAAATTGATTTAACTCCTCTTGCATGGCTAAAATTCAAGCTTTATCCTGAAGAGCTTCATCAATTTTCTTAGGTTTAATTTAGAAATAAAAACTATTTTTGCCTCTCTTCTAAAATTAGGCCTAGTTCTCACACCTTCTGAGATTTCACCTATAATCAAATTTTCTGGGTGAGAGGATTTATACTTCCAGTCTTTTCTAAGACTAAAATTTTCAAGAATATCTTCTACCTTATCAAGTGAAACATCTAATGGTGACATATCTATGCTATCAACTAAGGGAGCAGATAAAGTTTCATCATCAGAATTGTTTCTTCTATCTGGTTATAGATCATCATCAAACTTAATATGCATAGATTATTCAACAGATTTAGAAACAAGATTATAAACTTTATAAGTTTTAAAAGACATCGAATATCCAAGAAAAATTCCTGAGTTGATATTAGAATCAAATTTATCCAAATTCTCTTTTGTATTCAATATAGTACATTTGCAACCAAATAGATGGAAGTAAGAGGTATTTGGCTTCCTTCCTTTCCATAACTCATATGGAGTTTTTTTTTAAGAGAGGTCACAAAAGTATTCTATTTTGGATATAACAAGCTGTATTTATAGCTTCTGCCTAGAAATACTTAGGAAGATTCATTTCACATAGCATGATTCTTTTCATTTCCTTAATCATTCCATTCTTTCTTTCTATAACTCCATTTTATTGTGGAGTTCTAGGAGTAAAGAAATTATGAAAATTTCCATTCTCTTCACAAAACATTTTTCAATTTTCATTTTC
Organism: Erythroxylum havanense; assembly: GCA_024752395.1. Lineage (NCBI taxonomy): Eukaryota > Viridiplantae > Streptophyta > Magnoliopsida > Malpighiales > Erythroxylaceae > Erythroxylum > Erythroxylum havanense. Next base: position 10,155,341 of record JANTNU010000233.1, on the reverse strand, counting down.
AAATTCTCCACCATGATCACTCCTAATTCCAGCGATAGAAATTTCTTTTTCATTTTGTAACTTTTTGGATAACACTTTAAATCATTTAAGAGATTCATCTTTATGTGACAAGAACAATATCCAACAAAATCTAGTGAAGTCATTAACAATTACGAGACCATACTTCTTTCCACCAAGACTTAGTGTTCTAGTTGGACCAAACAAATCTATATGTAACAACTCTAAAGGTCTAGATGACGTTACAACATTTTTAGAAGAAAAAGATGTTTTAACTTGTTTTCCTTTTTGACAACTCTCGCAAAATAAATCTTTGTTAAAACTAATTTTTTGTAATCCTCTCACCAAATCATGTTTAACCAACTTGGAAATATGTTTAAAACTAATATGACCTAGCTTTTTATGCTAAATAAGTTTTTCCTCATCTGTTGATAAAAAACATGAAATATTTTGACTTTTCAAATATTCAAAGTTAATCTTATAGAGATTGTTTCACCTCTTGGCAGAAAAGAATATGGAACCATCTTTGTTTTTAACTACACAAGAATTTTGATTAAGGGATACTTCAAAGCCAGAATCATATAATTGACTTACACTAATCATGTTATGCTTTAAACCTTCAACTAGCAGAGCATTATCAATAGACACAAATGAATCTTTACCAGTTTTGCCAATTCCAACTATTTTACCTTACTGATTGTCTCCAAACGTTACTGATCCTCCTTGATTATTTTGGATGTTTAGTAATATACACCTTTTTCTCGTCATGTGTCGCGAGTATCTATTGTCAAAGTACCATTGATGCTGGTTACTTTTTCTAAGTAGGGAGATCTGCAAGATTTATTATGTCTTTCGTAGATACCCATATTTCTTGGTTCCTTTGGGGTTAGTCTCACAATTATTCTTCAAATAATAATAAGAAAATTGTTTCTTTTGCTTCCTATTAGGAACAGA
>JANTNU010000233.1:10104105-10114188 GCA_024752395.1 Erythroxylum havanense | reverse complement strand
TCCATATAAATTCATTCAAATATCAAAGTCCTCAAAACTAAACAATTCTTTTCTCATAAATTTTTCTTAATTTCAGCGAATTTTCTTAAATTCATAAATTGTCTCACCAATTTATTTCTCATTAATATTCATTTTAATATTTCTAATTAACATCAAAAGTTCGGGGTCCAACATATAGTTTCACATAAATTATGAATTAGCCGCAGTGCTATATGCTGTCTAACCAATATGAAAACAAAACAAAATTAAATACGAAATAACAAATCAATATCAGAAATTTGTTAACACAGTTTAGCATACTTTGCCTACGCCTGCAGGGTCTTCACCCAACTTAATACTTTTTATAACGATAATAATTTTACACAGAGCTTTATTGAGTTAACACACTTAATCCTTAGCACTATTCCTCGTACTTACAACCTATTTAAATCACACTTAATAGCATGACCGCATCTTAATAGAGAATTTTTTCAACAATATTTGATAATAAATAATAAAAATAAAATAACTCAAGAGATAGAAATAATAATGAGCATAAACAGAGACAACAATTGAGATAAAAAGAAAATTTCCTAAAAATACCACTTCATAAATGAAAGAATAGGAAATTGTCTAACAAGAATGTTGCTATAGTTTTTCGATATTATCATTAGAACACTTCACACACAGCAGCAAAAAAATCACCAACAAACGTAAACATTTCTTAATCAAAATGTTACAAACATTGAAACTGTAAAATCCACAAAGGTTGTCGAAGTTTTTCTCATACCACCACCACTATCAATGGCCACCAAAACACATATGATTAACACCTAATCAGCCAAAAAAAATCACACCATCAACCAAGAAGAACAACTGCAAAAATTACGAAAATTTATAGAATTTTTGCATATCACAAATCACAAATGATAGCCACCAAAACTAAAATTAGCTGCAAAATATCATTTAAGATAGCTCTTAAATTCCAACTTCCAAGTCGCACACTGCCTATCATTGATTCATCTGAAAATGACAATACTTCAACCCACATATCACATAACTCACAGCCACAATCCAGTTGCAATGGTAAAAAAAACTTCAATAATTTTACTACCTTAGATAGCCATTATTCCCAAAATAGGCTATATGTTATATCCTATCTTGATTAGAATTTTAAACCTAATCAACCTTATCTTGAAAGAATCTCACAAAAGTCCAATTTCAAATATTACCTAAAAGTTAAATAAAAAGATATCATAACATATATTTTAACAATCTTCTCCTTTTGACATTATTTGTCACATGTTGAAACTCCCTCTAAACAAGATAATTGGATGCATAACATCAAGTTCGCAAACTACATGAGAACTCCCCCTTAATCAAACAATGAGATCCAAACATAATCAAATATTCAAATACAAAAATATCCAAATTTAGCAAAACATAACCAAACATCCAAACAGATTGGTCCAAACCATAGTTTTCCCTCCCTTTAGACAAAAGATGACAAAAAGTACAATCAAGAATCAATAGAGAAACGAAGAACCCACTGTTTTAATTGACAAAGTGCATCAATCCCCACTTGCAAAATACCCTTAATCTGAGCAATTTCATTAAATAGAGCTGCAAACAGATTAATAGATGAGGTAGCTGAAGCATTAGAAGGTCCAGATGAGGAATAAGGCAAATCCATCATCCGAGCTTGCTTATTCACATTCAAGATCCAAGGTGAAATATTCATCAATGTCACAGGCTCAAGAACACTCGAAGCTAGTTGAGGAACACCATTGACATATAAAAATAGTGCAATCAAGCACGGAAAGTATAATAAAGAGTGAGGCTTACCACTAATCACAAGCATTGCTTCAATTATGATTCTTCCCAAATTAAAATTCTCCCTAGTACCAGTGGCATAGATTAACTTGGCCTGCATCAGATAACCAGAAATCACATGCGTACTAGGCAACCAATTGGCTAACACCAGCTTATGGATCACAAACTATTTTTGCGTCAATGCAGATGTATGCAAAGTAGAAGAAGATGATCATGTTGTTAATTTACCTTCAATTAATACAGTCACCAACATGTCATTAGTTACAATCCAATCATCGACATATACTTGATCACCAAACAGATTACCAAAACCCCTAAAATAAATTCAACCTATCGGGATCAAATTGAACTATTTTATCTCTCACATACACTAATTTATAGCTCAAGGTAGAATTAGTCAAGATATCTTACAATTGAATTCTTTCACCAATGTAGAGTTATAAAGTTGCGACAACAACGCAACAATCAACAACTTTCTTTCATTCAATAGAATATCTAACCAAAATTGATGAAATTCATCCAAATTTATGGGATGATCAAGAACTAACCCAGTGTTCACAACGGAATCGCATTTATGTGTTGTAGCAGAATTGTAAAACATATAGGACATAACATTATGAACTGACATTCTGACTTGTGTAAAATATATAGGACATAACATTATGAACTAACATTCTGACTTGAGAATATCTGCTTGGAGGTCTAGCTGATTTCTGAGTCAATTGTTTTGACAATTTCAGAGGAGCAGAGTGAGTGGCAATAGGTGGTGATCCAACCGTAGAGACAAAAACAAAAGTTTTAATTAGAGCTTCTTCATAATCAGGATTAGAGTCCTCTACCATGGAATACAACACACACAAGGCATCATAATGTACTAGTGACTAGTCTCAAGCAAAGGAGGGATCGAGAATGGCAATGGGAACCTCCGATGAAGATTCAACACCAATAATTGTTCTCCCAAGCATCGAGTGTTATTAGAGAAGGCAAAAGGAAGACTAAAATTTCAACTAAGGATTTTGTTCTTTTTGAATTTCCCCCTTTTTATTTTTTAACTCTAATACATCAAAAATGTAATACACACAGTCCAAAGCCCCTCAAAAAAAATTAAACCTGACTGTGTCAAAAGTTTTTGTAAAAATATCCACCAATTGTTTTTCAATTGGCACATATGAATTAGTGGCTACTTTGGTCTCTACCAACTCTCAGATAAAATGATACTTCAACTTGATGTGTTTTGTTCTCAAATGTTGAACTGGGTTTTTTGAGATACTATTACACTCTTATTATTCCACAAGATTGTCAACACATCTTGATCAATTCTATAATCCTATAACATCTCATCCAAAAAAGTGATGAACAACAACCACCTGCAATAATATATTTCGCTTCTGTGGTTGACAATGAAATTGAATTTTGTTTCTTATTGTCCCACAAAATTAGATTGTTACCCAAGAAGAAATAGCCCTCTGAAGTGCTTTTTCAATAGTTTAAGTTTCTAGCCCAATCCACATCACTATACCCTACTAGATAGGAAGTTGAGTCACATGAATATCAAATCCCAAATTTAGAAGCCACTGATATACCTGATAACCCTCTTTATCGCTGCTGAGTTTGTCTCTTTTGGCTAGCTTGATAGCTAGCACATACTCCTATGCTATAATAGATATTCATTATACTTGCGGTTAAATATAATAGACATGCTCCTATATAAGATGGCATCAATGCTTTTGCCATTTTCATCCTTGTTCAATTTCGTAGATACACTCATAGGATTTCTAATATGTCAAGCATTCTTAAGTCCAAACTTCTTCACTAAATTTTTTGCATATTTAGTTTGCAATACAAAGATACCATCCTTCATTTGTTTAATTTGCAAACCCAAAAAGAAGTTCAATTCACCTACTATGCTCATCTCAAATTCATGTGTCATCAACTCCACAAGTTCGTTCACCATCTTTGGATGAGTGGAATATTATCAACATAAATCTATGCAGTCATCAACTTTGATCTGAATTGTTTAAGGTGTAAAGTCCTATCAACGTTATCTTATTAATAGCCTTGCTTGATGAGATATTGAGTGAGCCTTTCATACCAAGCTCTTGGAGCTTGTTTGAGATCGTACAAAGCCTTATTTAGCTTGAAAACATGATCAACATGAATTGAATCAATAAAACCTTTCTTCTGCTTAACGTATACCTCTTATTGTATTAACCCATTCAAAAATACACTTTTCACATCCCTTTTATAGAGCTTGAAACCTTTCACACACGTTATACCTAAAAGTAATCTAATCGATTTAAGTTTTGCCACTAGTGCAAAAGTTTCTTCAAAATCTATTCCTTCAATATGAGAATAACCTTGAGCCATTATCCTTGCTTTATTTTTTGTCATATTGTCATTTTCATCAGTTTTATTACGAAACACCCATTTTGTTTAATTATATTCAAATCAGATGGTCTTGACATAAATTCCCAAACGTTATAGTTAGCAAATTGAGTCAATTCTTCTTGCATAGTTACTTTCCAGAACTTATCTTGTAAGTCCTCTTTAACATTTTTAGGCTCAAATGACGAGGTGTAACATAAAAGTCAGTGAGTTCTCAATAATATACTCATTTTCTTTCTCTTATTTTTCTTCTCTCACTAACTTCTCCAATTACATTCTTAACATGATGACTTCTTTTGATCCATGAAGCAAGATCCCTGTTTAAATCATTTTCTCTTGAGGTTTTATTATCTGGAGGAATTATTTCTGCATCAAGCATCTTAGTAGTTTCATCATCTGAAGTAACTGACAGTTTATCTATTTGGACAATTTCTTCACCAACAGCAACTAACTAAAATCTAGATAGTTTTTTCCTTGTCTTGTTGCATGTTTGAGGGTTTGCAAGAATGGTTCTGTAAGTTCTCTTCTACCTCTTTATCATTTAATTGAGACACATCATCTATCATAACATATATTCTAGCACTTTTTTGGTCCTTTGGTTGAATACTCGATATGCTTTACTATGGGTTGAATATCTCAGAAAGATCCCTTCATCACTCTTACTTTCAAATTTTCTGAGTTATTCCCAATCTCTAAGAATGTAACATTTGCTGCCAAAAACATAGAAGTAGCTTATGTCTGGTTTCTTCCCCTTCTGAAGTTTATAAGATGTGTTGTTTAATATACTTTTAAGACGAACTCTATCGCATATGTAGCATGTCCTATTCACTACTTCAGCGCAAAACCACATTGAAAATTTTCTTCTATTCAACATAGATCTGGCCATTTTAGGTGTTGAAAATTCTTTATGATACCGTATTTATCACAGAAGTCATTGAAACTTGCATTCTCAAATTCTTTTCCATGATCTAATCATATTCTCAACACTATCATATTTTTCATATTCATGATCTACACACATAGGCTTCTAAAAGCCTTACAAGTATCAAAATTTTCTTTCAAGAGACCTTTTTACATGGTACTCTCATACTTTTGACATGCGTTACATACCATCTTATCCTCTTTGTTTATTATAGGCAAACCTCTCACAGCTTCAAACTTCCTTAACTTATAAGCTTATAATTGACGTGATCAAGCTTTTGATGCTATAGATTTATATTGTCATCATACGATGCTGATTTACAAAAAGTCATGACCTTTAACATATAACAATTATTTGCCGATCATTTGCCACTCGCAAGGCATTCTCCTTGTCCAATTAACACTATGCACTCATCACTTATAAATTTAACTAATAATCCATCATCACAAAGCTGACTAATACTTACTAGATTTACTTTTAACCCATCAATATAAAGAACATTTTTAAAGTGTGGCAGCCCATCCACACAGAGTTTCCCTCTTCCAATGACCTAAGCCTTCTTTCTATCAGCAAAAGTAATATGCCCATCTACAAAACTTTGATAGTTGGTCAAATAGCTCATTTCTTTTATCATATGATATGAACATCCATTGTCAAAATACAAACCATTGTGTGAAGTAGCCTTCATGGAATTAAGAACAATAAGAGCTTGCAATTGATCCTTTTGAACCCAAGCATGCTTCGGTATTACGGGTTGTTGATGAAAATTTAATGAAGAGTGTATAGATTTTCAGTTTTGATCCTTTTGAAATATCATTTGTAATAGCTTATGACATTTCGGTCTTATATGCCCAATAAACCCACAAAAAGAACATTTAGGTATAAACCTCCTATTCTTCCTTGAGATCTCTCCTTTGACAATTCTAGCATCATCGATTTTATTATCACTCACCTTAGAACACTCACCTTTGTAATCGACACCTTTTTAAGCCTCCTTTAATCTTACCAATTTCCAATTATTGTTTAATTTTTTTGTACATCCATTTAACATTCTTATTCCTTTTTTTGTGTTAACCAGCTTTAATTTTGTTTTATCAAGCTCATTTATTGTAAGTAACAACTTCTTTTTTAAATCTTGAATGGTGTTCTTCATAGAGGAGTTTTCTTTCTTTTACTTTTCATTTTTTTGCACGTTTGCACCCATTTTGCATACATTAATTCATAATATTCATAATATCCTCCTTTTTGTCATATGAATTGCTATCATCACTATCATAATCTGAAATTCAAGTTTGAGTTGATCCATTTATGTTTTTTTTCAAAATTCTGACGGTTTTATCCACAATTTCATCATCAATTTCTTCTTTCTTGGTTGCTATTAAACATACAATTGGACTTTTTTTTGTATAAAACAACTAATGCAACACTACTTACAAATTCGTCTTCACTACCATACTCACTTTCAGATTCATTCTCACTCCACGTGCTTATATTGGGCTTCCATTTTCTCTTCTTCAAAGTGTAAGCATATTCTGTTTACACATGTTTGAAGCCTTGACACTTATGAAATTAAATTTTCTTCATTTTTTATTTACCCTTTTCAGATTGAGCTTATTGTTTGAAGTTGATATTTGATGAACTTCTACCATTTTTCCTAAACTTGGGTATATCCTTCTTCATTTTCTTTAACCATTTGCTGAAATTTCTTGTCAATAATACCATATCCTCATTCTTGTCGAGTTCGTCTCATATGTCATTCATGGCTTTAGCAATTTTAGCTTACAATGTCAATCCTTTGTTCTTCTCTCGTTTATCCCTTAAGAAATTCATCTCAAAATTGGTCACAATCTCAATTACCTTGTTTAAAGACAATTCATTGATATTATGAGCTTCTTCGATGGCTGTAATTTTTGGTATAAATCTTGAAGGTAGAGATCTCAATGTTTTCTTGACAACTTTCATATTAGAATACTTCTTCCCAAGTTAATGTGCTTGATTTGCTATGTCACGCAATCTCTCACTGAAGTTTCCAACAGTTTCACTTTCATCCATCTTCATTTCTTCAAATCTCACATCGAACATCTAAAATTTCGAAGCCATCATAGTTTTTGATCGCTCATGATAGTTTACGCAATGTCCTATGCTTCTTTCGTCGATTCACAAGCTAATATCATGAAAAAATGACCTTCATCAACTGCACTGAAGATGATGTGCCTAGCATGAAAATTTCCAAATGCTCTTTCTTCTTCAACCCTTGTCTACTCATATGCATCTTTAAGAATTACTTCTCCCTTTTTATCAATCATCATTAGATTTGTCCAGCTATTTAAAATTGAGTTCCATGTCTTTGTTCCTTGCACTTGAATAAATACTCTCATCTATGATTTCCACACAGGATAATTCGAATCATCTAACAACAGTGGCGTAGTGATTGATGCTCTTCTCTTATAGCCATAATTACAAAAGACAAATCTACACCAACTTTATAGGTCGAGTTTTCATTAGTTAAGTCGTTCTAGTACCAATTGAAAATCCTGAAAGATATAGCTTCACACAAATTATGAATTAACTGTAGCAACTATGAGTTGCTTGACCAATATGAAAACAAAACAAAATCAAATACGAAATAACAAATCAATACTAAAAATTTGTTAACACAGTTTGACACACCTTGCCTGCCCTTACTTAATTTAATACTTTCACTAACAACAATTATTTTATACAAGGCTTTATTGAGTCGTACTCAACCCTTGACATTATTTATTGTCCTCGCAACCTGAGAAAGTAAATCATACCCAATAGCATGGCTGCCTCATGTTAATCTCAATAGAGGATTTTCTTAACAAGATTTGATAATAAAGAATGAAAATAAAATAGCTTAAGTAATATAAACAATGATGAACATAAACAAAGATAACATTTGAAATAAAAAGCAACTTCCCTTAATATGCCTCTTCATAAATGAAAGAACAAGAAGTTGTCCAAAATAGGTTAGACATTAAATCCTATCTTGATTAGAATTTTAAACCTAATCAACATTATCTTAAAAGAGCCCCACAAAAGTCCAATTTCAAATAATACCCAAAAATTAAATTAAAAGATATCAAAACATATATCTTAACAAGTATAATTTAGAAAATATATTGAACACTGATATACCTTGAACCTTTAATTAGATATAGAAACATGAAAAATATAATGAAATTTATATTTTATATAAACTTATAACTATGCATTTATATAAATTGAATCTACAAATAAGCTAAACGTAATGTGTTCTTTATTGTCCTTTTATACAAAACATAAGTTTTTATTAAATTTATGACGTTAGTTGTTTAAAATTATAACACCAAACAAATTCATGGAATGGAATCCAATTTGCATGTTATGGAGTAAAAATATATGTTTTAAGTTTTTATTAGATTTATAAACTTAGTTTTTTGTAAAATTAAATATCTAAAATTTAAAATTTTATGAAGACATTCAAAAAAAAACTAAAATATAATACTTATATCCTTTTTTTTAAGTCATGCCTTACTTTATACCTAAAGATAACTAATTTATCAAACACTTTTAATAAATAGCTAATATTAAATTAGCTTAAATTTATACTTCACTCACCTAAATTCCACGTGAGGCTCGGTGGAACATATAAAGTCTAATCAAGGACAGTAAATTCTCCCACCCACCTCAACTTGAAGGCATGAAAATGCATAATGTTGACCCTCCCCATCATTTAATTGGTGGGAATGAATTAAACTTCACCGCAACGGTACAGGGATGGTGTGACAATGACACATCATGGAGACTTCTGAATTCACACAGTGTCACCCCATAGGTTAATCTATCTAGCCTTCGATTTCCCAAGTTTCATGATAAAAATACTTTCATCTGATTTATAATAAGTGTCGTTTTAAAAAAATGCACGCTTATTAAGAAAGCTAATGAAATTATAGATATACTATTATTAATTAAGATGAGAGAGAAATGAAAGGTTAATTTTACCTTGAAATTATAATCTGTATAAATAAAATGAGAGAGAAATGAAAGGTCAATTTTGGAAGAAAAATTATAAACATGCATACAAAATCAAAAATGATACTTATTTTGAATAATTAAAATATATCTAAAACGACACTTAGTATGAATCGGAGGGAGCGACATGCAAGTTCAAAAATTCAAATAAATAATATTCTCTTGCTCCTATAAGTATTAATCATCTTCAAGTTGGCTAATTAATTTACCTCGCTCTGATGATTAATTAATTTAGATATAAAGGCGAAGATGTCCTAAAAATCTTAAAAAACTTAATAACCAGCAACTCTAGGTACAGTCTTAATTTAAAGTTTAAACTTTCAAAACCTGTCTCGTAGTTGTTATGAAACCCCATTTTGAATGGTAGCTGTCAAAAAGTCGGGGAGAGAAGAGTTCAAGCCAAGTTATCTACCGGCTTCAAGAGTGGCCTTGGATCATACCAACTACTGGTTTCTTCATTATGCTAAACCAAGAAGGACTTTTCTAAACAACTAACTTGCGCTACTTTAGCCGAAATGGATCAATGATGTCAATTAGGTCATTTATTCTTCCTTTTATCTTTTTGGAATAAGTCCCCAAGACGCACATTATAAAAGTGACTTTTTGTCAAACTAAGAAAATCCACAAAAGTCCATGAAGGAAACACAATGAGAGAAAAAGTCAACCACCATTTAAACTTAGTTTAAAATGTAATACGTAATTAAAATTTTGTTTTTGCTTATTTTTATTTTTATAATTTGATTTAATATCATTTAAATATATATTATTTAATAATTAATAAAATTATGAATAATTTAATTCAAGATTATATATTAATAAATTAAAATTAATTTTCAATAAAAATTGTAAATAATTTAATTCTTTTTATAATTAAATTATATGTAATTAAATTTTAATAATTATTAATAAATATAATTAAATTTAAAATA
>JANTNU010000233.1:9607864-9620251 GCA_024752395.1 Erythroxylum havanense | reverse complement strand
ATTCGAATTATTTGTAATTCTAATTGAAATTTAATTGTAATTAGAATTTAATTTTAATTAAATTACTATAATGTCTAAACCTGGAGCTAGCACTCCTTGCGTAACTCTTTCTATAATAATTACAAAGCTCTATCAACTTGTTTTGTAGATACTGTTAAAGGTAAGACACTTGTATAACTATAGTGGTTGAGATGAGTTAATTTTGGAAATGATGTGAGGAATTCTACAAGAAAAGGATCAAACTTCAAAGTAAGGTATGAATGAAGATTCTTACTTTATTATGATTTATATATTAATCATTTTATAAAATTTTAGTAGTCTTGGCTTTCCAGAAATTAAATAAAAAAGTTTTATAATTATTTCACTACGTACTAGATCGAATCCCAATATAATTTTCCAGCAGTAGTATTAGAGCCACCTTTAATTATATGATTTGATTAAAATTTTTTTATTATTAATCTTATATTATGGAATTGAAATAATAAATCCTAAATAATTAAATCTAAAAAGTTTGTATCAAAGACCTAAAAAAAACTTAAATTATTGAATCTAAAAGGTTTATATTAGAAACTAGAAAACTTAAACTCAATCCATGACATTACATTGAGGTGATGAATATCAGTGATTAGGAATCATAAAATCAAATTGTCTTATGCTAATGGCCGACAATAGTATCATGTTTTCTTCTAGAATAAGCATCCAGTTCTGGTGTGATTTTTCATCGAATAAAAGCTAAATTTGCCTATGGATATAATTTTGAGGTTTGTGTAATTGAGACATTTTGTAATTGAGGTAATGACCCACACCAGACGAGAGAAGATTGTCCAAAAATTTTCCAATTAGGGCTAGACATCAAGGGTGATGGGGGATCTTCTTCTCTGCATAGTTTGCATTACCAAGGTAAAAAGATCTTTGACTTGAATTAATCGATTATTTCTTCTATTAAACATCTGATCATAGTTCTAGTTTGCTAGGCTTGAAGTTCAGCTTGGAGTATTTACGGTAGCTGTACATGGTGAAGGGTTGATCTTAGCCTAGGTAACACTAAGTTTCTTGATTCTTCTTGTTGAAGCTAAATTTATTTTTGCTTAGTCCTGACTTAAGCCTGAATTTAGCTACAGATCATAAGATTTGGACTTCGATCCCCAACCTTCGATTGCCTCATCAGGTAAATCCTCTCTTTTTGTAGTTTTGTACTTAACTGCTTTAAGATTGATTGTTAATCTTCATCGACTTAGGTTGCATGCATTCATCTTCTGTGTAACATTTGCTTCTTTGTTGATTATCTAATTGAGTAGGTCGGCTTCTCTGCTTATGTTCTTCCTTTTGTTTTGAATTCCCATTACAATAGCTCTCTCATGTTTGAAGAGAGGCTTGGGAATCTCAAAACCCTTCTCAATTTCTGTAAATCATGTTAGCACTCCCCATCAACAAATAAGACAGGATTAAAGTCTCCAAGAAGCCACCAACCTTCTGCTACATGTCTTTTCCATCTGGATAATTAGTTGCTCTCTTATGCTTTCAACTGTGAGCTCAGTAAGAAAAGATAGACATCTAGCTTTCCCTACAAATCTTTTGTTATTTCTCTCTTTCCATATCTCTTGGATGCATGATGCAATTGCCACCATATGGAATTCCTTATCATGCTTCGAGTTAGGCATCTGCAATATCTCTTGTAAGATGACACTTAGACTACTTTAGGTGTGTCTAAGTATACATAAATATGAAATATACTGCCACACTTCTTTAAAGTATCCATAATTGAAAAACAAATGATTCCTATCATCTTCCTCCAAATTACATAATACACATTGTTTAGAAGAGGATAGAAACTTCAATCTAATCATGGTGTTGAGTCTATTCAAAATGACTAACCAAAGCAAAAGTTTGGCATTTGGCTTGAGAGCATTCCAAATTAGCTTGCATCACCCTATTCCTATGTCTTCCCCATACATTGGTTCTTTTTCTTTCCTATTGGTTAATTCTAAAATAGAAAAACCATTTAAAAAATGCATCTTTTCAATCAATGCGCATGTATTGTGGAGTTGAAAAAAAATTCTCATTTCATCTGAGGACAGAGACCAGTTTCCATTTACAATTAGCTCATTTAACTAAGTTTTCTTTGAGAACCTAACCAAAAGATCTCTTACCATATAGTTATATATTAGTGCCCCTTGACCAACCCATTTGTCATGCTATAGTGAAATCTTATCCCTTGCCCTTATTCTGTATGTAACCCATTATTGAATCTCTTCCCTCAACTTAAGAATTTGGTTGAGAAACCAAAAGTAAATTTCTTTTGGATTAGTTGCCCACAAACTACCACCCTATAATATATAGTTGTGTAACCATTTGATCCATATGGACTCTTTTTCAATTAAAATTCTCTAGATTCTTAGCATTAGATATTTATTGCTTCTCCTAATTGTCTCCAATCCCAAACTGCCACTTTTTTTAATAGACATATTTTCTTCCAGCTCACTTTAGATATTCCTTTCTCACCTTTTCCTCTTCTCCATAAGAATAGCTTCATCATTCCTTCCATAGTTTTAACCAGTCCTTTAGATAAGAATATGTAGGAGCACCAGTAAGTTTGCATTGACATTATAACAGTCTTCAGGAGTTTAAGCTTGCCTCTATAGGAAAAAGTTCTATTTGTCCAAAACCCCAATCATTTTTTAATCTTTTCAATCAGTGGTAGAAATTCTTTATATCTTAATCTTGTTGAAGAGATAGGAATTCCCAAGTATAGGAGAGGAGGATCTTGTTTATTCATTCCAGTGACTTGTGACAAAATATTTGAGAGATGTATTGCGTTTTTTGACAAAATTAAGAAGCTTTTATGGAAGTTAATACTCAATCCATACATCTCTTTAAAACTTTGTAGAGTACTCATCAGTAAAGAAATTGAATGAAAATAAGCCTTGCTCAGTAGGATAAGATCATCTGTAAAACATAAACTTATTAGAGAAAGCAGCTTACACTTGGAGTGGTATTGGAAATTAGGGACTGAAGAGATTTTGTATTTTAGCAACAAGGTGAGAACATCCATGCAAATTAGAAAGAGGTAAGGGGAGAGAGGATATCCTTGTCGTAGTCTTTTTATACCTTGGGAGAGAGGATATCCTTGTCGTAGTCTTTTTATGCCTTTAACATCTATGTTGGATTTCCATTAATTACAATCCCAAAAGAAACAATAGTGATGCATTTCTAAATCCATTTAATAAACATCTGGGGAAATTTCATAACCTGCATAGTCTGTAACATAAATCTCCAGCTGACACTATCGAAAGCTTTTTGAAAATCCACTTTAATAGCACAATTATGTGGAGTATTTCCTCTTATATACCCTTGCAAGAGCTCCTGAAAAATTAGAATATTGTCACCAATATTTCTATTACTAAAAAATGTGGCCTAGTTCTCACAGATGATGAAATACAATACCAATTTCAACCTATTTGTTAGGACCTTCACAATGATCTTATAGATAATATTAGTACAAGAAATAGGTTTAAAATCACCCCAAGTTATAGGGTTATAAATCTTAGGAATTAAACATAACAAGAATCTATTTAACTCCTTGAGTAACACTCCCTTTTTAAAGAGCTCATGCACAACTTCTTTAATGAATTTCCCTATTTTTTCCCATATTTTTTGGTAGAAAATCTCATTCAAACCATTTAGGTCTGGAACCTTTGTTCCATTCATTTTAAAAACTATTTCCTCTATTTCTTGATAAGTGACAGGTCTGGTTAAATTTTTGGCTTCATCTTCAGGAATCTTAACAGAGACAAATTACATAATCCTCTCTATTAGCATTGGCTTTCCCTTCTGTTCCTAGGAGATTGTGAAAAAATCCCATAGCACCCTTAGAAATCTCAGCTTGCCCATATATTATCTCCCCTGATTCAGTTCTTATGGAGGTGATTTTGTTAATATTTCTTTTTGTTGACACTGTATTAAAAAAATTATACATCTATCTCCATCCTTGATCCAATTGATCCTAACTCACTATTACAATAAGGAGTAATGATTATCCACTACTTGCAAATAGTTTTTAATAGCTTCCTTCTCCTCCTTTACTAAATTCTCGTCACTTGGATTATCTGATAGTGAATTTTGAATAAATGAGAGCCTTATTATTACATCATCTATCTCATTTTTAGTATTTTATCCCCTTCTTGCATTCAACTTCTTCGATCCTTGCTTTATTGTTGGGCCTCGAGTCCCGTTACTAATCCCGAGTCGACCACTCGGGACGATCGGGTGAGGATCATGTGATAGGAAAGTTGAAAGCATTTAATTTGTAAGAAATTTAGTGGCAACAATTGGCGGGTTCACCGCGGAAAAAATATGGATATATTTCCATAGACCCTTCGGGAGAAGTTCGCCGCGGCGAATTTTAAAGGACGAGTGAACACACCCTTTAGGACAAATACGCCACAGTGAAAATCTGACTTCACTGTAGCGAAGTCCCTGGATTAACCCAAGGACCTCTCAAGACAAATACGCCACGACGAAAGGTTGGCTTTGTCGAGACAAAGTTGCAAAAAATTAGGTAAAATTACCCTTCGGGAAAGGTTCTCCGTAATGAAACCTTCGACTCGAAACCCAGAAACCCAACATTCAATACAAAATTCTACACACATACACATACCATTCCACATCCATCACAACTCAACCACAAGATAAACATAAACATATACAAAGGAACTTCTTAAAGTATCATTCTCATTATTAGAACAAAATAGAGTTTGAACAAGCTTTAGTTATATATCAACCAACATATCAATAACTTAATACAAAATACAAATGAATGCTCAATGTTTGATATGCTTATAAAGCTATCCAAAAATATAATCACTAACTTAGTTACAAAAGATCTCTAACTATCTTGGAGATTCCAATGCCTTGCAAGGATCAACAATCTTCTTGTTCTGCACTTGAGGAGCGGAAAATAATGGGTTAAGTTATAAAGCTCAATGGTTAATATATTTATAGCCTTTGGTAATAAGCCATACAATCAAGCATATGTATATGTATATATATACATCTATAACTCATTCAATATAGCAATTAGATCATCGACAATTCTAGTTCACAGATTCAAAGTAAAGGCTATGTCATCATATATAGCATATCATGTACATTCAACCATAAAAAATAACACTCAATTATGCATCATACTTGAGAAATCGAATGAAAGGCACAAACAAATTACTTGAGAGTCCCATAAGTCAAAATGGAGAAATTGAAGTTTACACCATGAACAAAATGGGTCTATTCTTAGGATCTGATATGCCACAAACGGGCAGCCGAGATAAGGCTTTAGTTCAATGTGTACGTGACTAACGAAATGGTTTCTTTCTTGCCCAAACACAAGAAAATATTCATGATCAATTCAATTCATCACATATTCACATTTTCATGCTTTTTAAGCCATTTCCTCTTTTGCTTATACAAAATGTCAAAACATCATTTATGACATAACATGGTAACAATCATAATGCATTTTTCACATTAACAACAATTCCATTTCAAACAATTAAACATATACACTTACAAGTAAACAATTGCCCATTAACACAACAACTATAAACACATTACCCACTTAATTTCGTTTAAAAATCTAAGCTCAAGATTGCCTTTCCTCTTGCTCTTCGGTAAGGTTTCTTGATTCCCTTCATTTAAACTAAGTTTCCATTCAAAACAAACATTCAATGAAAATTAATAAAACTTCAACAATAAAAAGGGTAAAATTAAGCTACCCATAGTTTATCTAAGTTAGAAAAACCAAAACCTAGTCAAAATCTATGAAAGATCAAAATGGGTTCTTCTTTCTCTTATTTCTCTCTTCATTCCCAACACAAAATCCCATTCTCTTCCTAACTCCTTTTGTTTTTCTAACAAAGCAAGAAGAAAAGATGAAGAAGATTACCTTACCTTAGCCAAATCCTCTTCCTTCTTCTTCTTTCCACGTTTTTCTCTCTTCTTCCCTAACTTCCACGATTTTCTTCTCTTCTCCTCTATTCTTTCACGTTTTCTCTTCTTCTCACACTCACGCACACTTCTCTTCTTTTTCTTCTTTCTCATTTATTCAAGACCACATTTTGGTCTTGGTCTTCTAATAATACGACTCCTCATTTAACCTAATGCCTATTTACTCCTTAGTCCATTAATACCATACTATACTCCAATTTAATTCTAACATTTCTATTATAATTTCTAATTGCTACTTATGCTCACTAACTTAATGACTCAATTCAAAAATAAATAAATAAATGAATAAATAAAAAAATTGGGGTCCAACAATTCTCCTCTCCTTAAAGAATTTGTCCTCAAAATTCTTATCTGAGTCTACTATGAGGTGTGGATACTTCTCCTTCATTGTTTCCAAGGGCTCCCATGTTGCCTCCTTTTGTATGGTTCTTCCATAAGACTTTAACCAGCTTCACAGTCTTGTTTCTCAAGACCTTTTCCTTCAAATCTAGAATCTCTACTGGTTGTTCTTCATAAGTCAAATCCTCCCTTAATTGAACCTCTGAAGGTTGGCCTATGTGTGAAGGATCTGATCGATATTTCCTCAACATTGATACATGGAAGACATTGTGAATGTTAAATAACTCTGGTGCAAAGCTAACTTATAGGCTAAAGGCCTAATCTTAGATAACTCTGGTGTAAAGCTAACTTATAAGCTAAAGGCTCAATCTTCTCAATGATCTTATAAGGGCCTATGTATCTTGGGCTAAACTTGCCCTTCTTACTAAATCTCAAAACTCCTTTCCATGGAGAGGCTCTAAGAAACATTTTGTCACCAACTTCAAATTCCATCTCCTTTCTATGCGCATCCGTATAGCTCTTCATTCTGTCTTGAGTTACTTTGAGTCTCTATTTTATCAACTTAATCTTGTTGATTGTAACTTGTACCAATTCAGGTCCCAAAAGTCTCCTTTCACCTTCCTCATCTCAACAAATAGGATTTTTGCACCTCCTACCACACAAAGTTTTATAAGATGCCATCTGAATGCTCAAATGGTACGAATTATTGTAAGCAAATTCGACTAATGGAAAATGCTCATCCCAAACACCTCTAAACTCCATTACACATGCCCTAAGCATTCCTTCAAGGTTTCAAATGGTCCTCTCAAATTGTTCATCTGTTTATGGATGGAAAGTTGTACTAAAATGGAACTTAGTTCCTAAAGCTTTTTGTAAGCTTTCCTAAAATCTCAAAGTAAACCGAAGATCTTTGTCAGAGACTATAGAGTCTGGAATCCCATATAATTTCACTATCTCATCAATATATTTCTTTGCTAGCGCATCCAAAGAATCAATATGTTTAATTGTTAGAAAATGGGCTGACTTCATCAAACGATCAACAATAACCCATATAGCATCATGCTTCCTACTAGTTCTTAACAATCCCATCAAGAAATCCATCGTAATCTTCTCCCATTTTCATTTAGGAAAAGACAAAAGTTTAAGCTTACCGATAAGTGCTTGATGTTCTACTTTAACTTGCTGGCATACTAAACATTTTCTAGCATACTCTATAATATCTTTCTTCATTCCTTTCCATTAAAATTACTCTTTCAAATCTCTATACATTCTCGTACTCCCCGAGTGCATTGCATAGGGAGCATTGTGTACCTCATCAAGAATTTCATCCTTCAATTTTAACATATCGGGAATATATAGTCGATTACCTACCACCATCAATCTATCTTCTCTTATCTCAATTTCAGAAGGCTTACCATTCTTAATCTCTTCTATGAGCTGCAATTTCTTACTATTCTCATTCAATACTAACCTTATTCTAAAATTAACCAATATACAACCAGATTCAGCTTGCCTTAATGTCACTTTAAATTCGGCTAATTCCTTCAACAAAGGAAGATATACTGTCTCCACATGTGACATAGTAGATTTTCTACTAAGTGCATCCATTACTACAATAGCTTTCCCCGGGTGGTAATCTATCTTCAAGTCATAATCTTTCAGTAGTTCCAACCACCTTCTTTGCCTTAGATTTAACTCTTTTTGGCTCGTCAAATACTTAAGACTTTTGTAGTCTATAAAAATTCTTGTCTGAACTCCATACAAATAATGTCTCCAAATTTTCAATGCAAAAATTATGGCAACTAACTCCAAGTTATGTGTATGATAATTCATCTCATAGGATTTTAATTGTCTAGAAACATAAGCAATCACTTTATCTCCTTGCATCAACACACATCCCAATCCCTTTCTTGAGGCATCACTATATACTATATAAACATCATCACCAGAAGGTAAAGTCAAAATCGGTGCAGTTGTGAGTCTATTCTTCAATTCCTCAAAATTATTCTGACACTCCTCTGTCCGCACAAATTTTTTATTCTTCCTTGTCAATTTGGTAAGTGAGGTCGCTATCATGAAAAAGCCCTATACAAATCTTCTGTAATACCCAGCTCAATCTAAGAAACTCCTTACTTCTGCTATATTCTTAGATGCTTCCCGTTTCACTACAGCTTCAATTTTTTTGGATCCACATGTACTCCTTTTTCTGAAATTACATGTCCAAGAAACACCACTTCCCTTAGCCAAAATTCACATTTATCAAATTTGGCATATAACTCTTTCTTCCTCAATGTCTCCAGAGCAATTCGCAAATGTTCCTCATGCTCCTTGACAGTCTTGGAATAAACCAATATATCATCAATAAAGATAATGATAAATCGGTCTAAGAAAGGCTTGAAGACTCTATTCATTAAGTCCAAAGAAGGTTGCAGATGCGTTTGTTAATCCAAAGGACATAACTAAAAACTCAAAATGCCCATATTGTGTTCTAAAAGCAGTCTTTGGCACATCAGACTCCTTTATTCTCAATTAGTGATAACCTGATCTCAAATCTATCTTAGAAACCCTTGCCCCTTGCAATTGATCAAACAAATCCTCTATGTGTGAGAGCAGATATCTATTCTTGACAATGACATAGTTAAGCTTTCGATAATCCACACACATTCTCAACGATCCATCTTTCTTCCTCACAAAAGGAATCGAAGCTTTCCAAGGTGAAGAGCTAGGCCTAATATACCCTTTTCCCAACAACTCTTGTAACTGCTCTTTAAGCTCCTTTAATTCTGTCGGATTCATTCTATAAGGCAGAATTGATATTGGCAAATGTAATCCCGATTCAAACCTATGTCACTTAGCCACCTTACTTATTATCATCTCAACTGCATATCGGGACAGTTGCGTAAATCTGCGTTCATATTCACTCACTATCATCTCCCTCTGGGTGAGACTTAGGAATTCCCTCTGCTACTACTGGATATAAACCTTAGACAGATACTTCTTCCTATAAGCAGCTAGGAAGTCCTTCCATGTCAACATTGGCAGTTTCATCTGACTCCCTGGCACACTTTCCCACCAACGCAGAGCATCTCTCTATACCAAACTTGCAGCTTACCCAACCTTTTCATCATCCTCACAATCTATTTGTTCCAATACCCTTTCTGTCTTCCTTAGCCAGGTTTCAACTTCTTCTAGATCGATTTTCCCATAAAAGTCCAATGCCCCATACTTCGTAAGCTTATCAAACTACTTTCCCTTTTTAACTAGGGTCGGAGTAGAAGTTTATGACATCTAACCCATGGCCTAGACAAAATCCTGAGCAAATGCCTGGAACAATCGGGGATCTAATGGAGTAGGCACTTGCTCCTACGTAAGAGGTGACTCCCATGTTTGTGATCGAGAGGGCCTGCTATCGTGCCCTACAGAAGCCTCAACATTTCCTGAGGCTCTAGAGACTCATCAATACTCTCCTTTCTTGGAGGAGAGTTAGGTGCAATTGATCCTTGCAAAACTCCTTGTGTCCTTCTACGAGATGAAATCTTACTCCTTCAATTTAAACACTAACAATTAGCTTATGTTTCATTTTAATCATATTTCCTACATGTATGCATGATATGTCACTTAATGCAACCAATCAATTCATAAGACAAACAATCATTCATACATCATAATAATTTATACTAATACGTATTCTAAGCCTAGGAATCCTTAAAAAGCCTAAGCTTTGATACCAAACAATGTTGTGCCCCGGGTCCTATTACTAATCTTGATGTGACCACTTGGGCGATCGGGTGAGGATCATGTGACAGGAAAGTCAAAAGAATTCAATTTATAAGAAATTTAGCGGCAATAATTGGTGGGTTTGCCACGATAAAGTATAGTTTGCCGCGATAAAGATATGGAAATATTTCCATAGACCCTTCAGGAGAAATTTGCCACGACCAACATCTAGCTTCGTCGTGGCAAAGTCTCAAGGTCGAACGAACACACCATTTAGAATAAACACACCATGGTGAAAGTCCAACTTCGCTGTGGCGAAGTCCCTATATTAACCCAATGACCTCTTGGGACAAATACACCGTGACGAAGTTGCAAAAAATCAGGTAAAATTACCCTTCGAGAAAGGTTTTCCGCGGTTAAGATCTATCTTCACCATGGCGAAACCTTCGATTTGCAACCCAAAAACCTAACATTCAACACAAAATTCTGCACACATACACATACCATTTCCACAACCATCACAACTCAACCACAAGATAAACATAAACATACACAAAGGAACTTCTTCAAGTCTCATTCTCATTACTAGAACAAAATAGAGTTTGAACAAACTTTAATTACATATCAACCAACATATCAATAACTTGATACAAAATACAAATAGATGCTCAATATTTGATATGCTTATAAAGCTATCCAAAAATATAATCACTAACTTAGTTACAAAAGATCTCTAACTATCTTGGAGTTTCCAATTCCTTGCAAGGATCAACAATTTTCTTGTTCTGCACTTGAGGAGCGAAAAATAATAAGTTGAGCTATAAAGCTTAGTGGTTAATATATTTATAGCCATCGGTAACAAGCTACACAATCAAGCATATGTATATGTGTATATATACATCTATAACTCATTCAATCTAGCAATTAGATCATTGACAATTCTTGTTCACAGATTCAAAGTAAAGGCTATGTCATCACATATAGCATATCAGGTATATCTAACCATCAAACATAACACTCAATTATGCATCATACTTGAAAAATCGAATGAAATGCATAAATAAATGACTTGAGAGTGCCATGGGTTGAAATGGAGAAGCCGAAGTTTACACCATGAACAAAATGAGTTCGTTCTTAGGATCTCATATGCCACAAGCAAGTAGCCAGGATAAGGCTTTAGGTCAACGTTCATGTGCCAAATGAAATGACTTATCTCTTGCCCAAACATAAGCAAATAATCATGCTCAATTCAATTCATCATGTATTCACATTTTTATGCTTTTCAAGCCATTTCCTTTTTTGCTTATACAAAATGTCATAACATCATTTATGAAATAACATGGTAACAATCATAATGCATTTTCCACATTCTCAAAAATTCCATTTCAAACAATTAAACATATACACTTACAAGTAAACAATTTCCCATTCACACAACAACTATAAACACATTATCCACCTAATTTTGCTTGAAAATCCAAGCTCAAGATTGCCTTTCCTCTTGCTCTTGGGTAAGGTTTCTTGATTCCCTTCAATTAAACCAAGTTTTCATTCAAAACAACATTTAATGAAAATTAATAAAACTTCAACAATCAAAAGGGAGATGTTAAGCTTAAACTTAAGCTACCCATAGTTTATCTAGGTTAGAAAAAGCAAAACCTAGTTAAAATTCATGAAAGATCAAAATGGATTCTTCTTTCTCTTCTTTCTCTCTTCATTCCCAACACAAAATCCCATTCTCTTCCTAACTCCTTTTGTTTTTCTAACAAAGCAAGAAGAAAAGATGAAGAAGATTACCTTAGCTT
This sequence comes from Erythroxylum havanense, assembly GCA_024752395.1. Lineage (NCBI taxonomy): Eukaryota > Viridiplantae > Streptophyta > Magnoliopsida > Malpighiales > Erythroxylaceae > Erythroxylum > Erythroxylum havanense. The sequence continues at coordinate 9,608,390 of JANTNU010000233.1, read as the reverse complement.
AGCCAAATCCTCTTCCTTCTTCTTCTTTCCAAGTTTTTCTCCCTTCTTTCCTAAATTCCATGATTTTCTTCTCTTCTCCTCTCTTCTTTCACATTTTCTCTTCTTCTCACACGCATGCACTGTAGCGCCCCCTCACCGTAGGGTACACATCGGGATGCCCGACGCATATCCCACAATAAAGGCGCACTACCAGAACAATTTTCCAATAAATTCCACATGACATCGCAGTAATTAAATCACAATATAACAGAAATCAGTAAATTGAAATCCAAAATGATAATCATTTCATACAGTCATCCAACGATAGAATAAACCAGTCTATCAGTCTCCTTACAAAACCAAAAAGGAAACTGATACAAACATCTATCCTAGGTCATCCTCAAAACGCTAACCCAGCTGACCGACCTGTGAGCCATCGTCTCTTGCCAGCAGCTCGCACGGCAGGAAAGGAATATCTTCGGAGCTAGGAGTCTACTCTATCAGTCCTGAAAAATATGATGCAATTTTGGGTGAGTTTGCGAACTCA
>JANTNU010000233.1:9492427-9513863 GCA_024752395.1 Erythroxylum havanense | reverse complement strand
ATTAATTTAAATAAAAATTGAACATTATTTATATACACGAAGCATTTTTATGAGATTTTGAGCGTAACAACAAATGCGTCACTATTTAAAGCTCTTTTATCCTTTAATTTGTGTTATTATGCATAGTTGGATGATTCTAGAACTTGCTTAAATTATCTATATTGATGCTAAATTTGTCAAATTAGAAGCATTGAAATGATAAAGACATTTAGATTCAACCTTTGTTTTAGCCTATTTTCTTAATTATTATCCGATTATTTGTTATCCCCTAAGAGTAACCACTTTTGAGACTTAACATTTTCATTGATTATGACCAAATTAATAGTCTTTACCTTATTTTTTTATTGAAAGACTTTTCATTATCTTTAAACTTTAAAGGATTTACATTCACTTGATCACTTGAAACTTTGATTATAATGAAAATTTTATTTAAAAAAGTCCAATATTTCTTTGATTGTTGGTACATGGTGAATGCTTAGAAAATTAATATATGTTGCGAGCAAAAACAAAGTAGTGTTAAATTTATTATACTAGTGGAGTTATGGTGTAAAAGACCTATTGGTTAAGAACAAATTTCATATAATGTTGTTTATGTAAATTTTCTGTAATTATTATCACCTATTTTATTATCCCTATCATACATTTACCTAAGCCTCATTAATACCTTGTAATAAGAACTTTTGATTTTTGTTTCTAGTTTACTTATGAGTGGTGGAGATATGATTTTTTTTATAATCTTGTGGTTAATAATATGCCTATGTATTGATTTGATAGTTTCGACACTGCCCACTTTAAACACTTTAAGTGCATTGAGTGAATCCTTAATAAAGACGTGAAAATTTGTGCTTTTGATTTCAAAAAGATTATCTATGTGATTGATATTAATATTGACTTATAAAGGTTGGTTTTAGGAGGACTTGAATCTAATTTATGTTAATTTGAGTAATATGACATGATAATTTAGGGTGTGGATGGACAACTTCATGTTAATAAGGGATGATGTTTTTAAGTTAATAATTTGGATTATCATTTACTTGAGGAAAAGAAAAAACTTAAGTTTGGAGATGTTTGATAATGATTAATTGACTATATTTGTACACCCATATTTAGTGTGTTTTGCTTCGATTGTATTTTTAGATAATAATTGCCTTCATAGTCGAAAATGAGAAAATTTTGAGTGAAATTAAGGCAGAAAATAGAAGAATTGAAGCAACTTTTAAGATACACAGGCATGTATAGGGATCATGTAAGTCATTGTAAATGCGTGAAGCTTTGAAGATGCTATTTATACCTAAGTGAAGATACACACCTGTGTATGTTGACATACGCAGCCCTGTATGTTGCTCATGTAATCTTCTGCAATCGTGTAAAGTCACAATTTAGAGGATATTTTGAGATATTTGATCACCTACACGTTGTGTAAGTGATTGTGTATATTCCAAAAACCCTAGTTTTTTTTTATAAAAGGAAATTATTAAGGCTAGAGGAAAGAAGAAACGGTTGGAGTCAAGCTGGACACTTAAAAAGCAAATAAGTAGTTATGAAAGAAGGACAAAAGAAAGTACTAAGATTACATCACAAGATTTGATAGAGAGCAACCTTTATTCCAAATTTCAAGAAGATTTCATTAGAGACAAAAAGGGATATAGATTATTAATTCTTTTATTTCTATTTTCTAAATATTTGATGATGGATTTGTTTTCTATGTTTAGGAACTAAATTATTTAGTTTCTAGGTGTCATAAACCCTAAGTCAGAATGAATAGTATAATATAGTCTTTTATTCAATGCAATTTTATAGATTGCTTTATTAGAATTCAATTATGCGTTTATATTCTTGAGCGAATGTATTCGGAATAATAGTCTAATATTTGATTTCATATGATTGAGAATGAGAAATCCTTTCGTATGAATTTATCTACTATAATTGGAAGGGGTTATATACAAAAATAGAGATAAGTGGATATAAATCCTCCGAATTGGAGTCAAATCTAATAATGAAATTCACTAATTGAGTAATACAATCTTAGGGGTCTTAATTAGAAAGAGATTTCATTTTAAAAACCTAAGTTTAGTTGTCACTAGTCTTTAGAAAGATATTAACTTAAGATGGGAATTTCTATAGTCCAATAATCAATAATTTATTTGCATGGTAAAGAGCTAGTGTTTAAGATATCTTAAGGGAATTCATCACCTATGTAATACTTATTTAATGGTGTCTAATTGTAGTACTTTCTTTATCCTAGTTTATCATTGTGTTAACTTTAGTTCAGTTTGTTTAGTTTTATTTTTAATTAAATTAACAACATGATTTTACAATTAGATAATAGAAAAAGGGCTTAATACTATTACTTACAGTCATTGTGGGATCGACTCGTACTTGCTATTATTAGATACAACTACATCATGCACTTGTGGTTAAAACTTACAATTCTTATAAGCACATACACAATCAATCATTTTCATAAGAAAAAGATAATTTATGACTTTTGTTCCCAATATTAGATACGATAAAGATCTATATATTTTAAATTCAGACTTTTGGGTATATGATATCGAATCTAGATTTAAAATTAGCACAATATTCATAATATGATAAGAAATATATTTTTTAGTAAAATTAATTGATCTAAATTTATATAAATAGTTTATATGTATTGGATCAAGCATGTCTTAATATAATTGAGAAGAACACAAAGTTAGACAAATAAGACTATCATTTTATGTCATATTGGTTAAATGAGAATTATAAAGTTTCATATAAGGATATATGTATCCCTTTGATTATAAATCATGTGAAACTTTTGAAACTTATTAGTTGAAGGATAACCAAAACAACTTTTTATGGAAAAAAGATGATTATGGTATTAAATTGTTAAATCTTATACATATGATGTATGAGATGTAATAATAATTCATAAAAGAATGGATACTTATATTGCATCAAATTTACTAATGAATTTATATGATATAGTCATATATATTAAATAATATGTTGATTTAATTTTTGAAAAGCTTATAGTATTTAAATCTAAATAGAAATTAGATATTAAGAATGTCAAAACAAATCAATAAGATCAACAAGGTGAGTTTTACACAAAATTTTCCTAGTTATCTATAGAGAATGATATTTCTTAGTGAATATCTCCATATCTAAATTCTATAATAATATGGATTACTTTTAGAAGGAATTTTATAATATGGAATATTGTGTCATGCAATATATATTTCTTCTATGGCCATATTTTAATATACCAACTTAGCTTTCATAGTCCTATCAAAATTAATTAGCAAGATTTCATATAAGATATGGAATGGTAAGAATCTAAAAGAGTCAAAGTTAATGAATTTGGACGTGATACTAAATCGGATCATTTATTGCCTAATAAGTTTATAATTGAATTGGATAATAAAAAGTTATGAGATATCCAAATAGGTTGGATTGTATCTTACAAGGCCCTTTAAACAAAATATTTGCTTCAATATATACTTTTAGGAGAATGATTATCAAGATGAATAGTAAAAGTTAGATAAAACTCATAACAAAACATTGAAATAGAACTATTGCCTCTATCTAATATATTTGATATGTTGCCAAAGTGTTGAAAATTTTACTTTTGTGATGAATTCAATGAGTTTGTTTTTGTAAATGATTATGAATTTATCATTTTTGTATGAAGATTAGTGAGGCTATAGTTGTACTCTTCAATAAAAGTAGTAGATGACATACTATTCCTAAGGAACAACAATTTATATTTTCAATTGTTAAAGATATGATAATCTAAGAACTACTCTCAATTGGATATGAAAAGATAACATCTTAAATTCTAATAATAAAGATCTATAAAGTTAGATATAAAATTTGCTTACTTATTACAATCCAATTACATAGATAATGTACTAAAGGTGTTTGACATTTGAGATAACTTATGAAGCCTTAAAGATAGCCATTATTAGATGCATAGATTGATATTTGAGTTTAATATTATGACTTTAACTCTGTTAAAGATTTGATAACCTAAGAACTACTCTCAATTGGATATGAAAAGATAACATCTTAAATTCTAATAATACAGATCTATAAAGTTAGATATAAAAATTGCTTACTTATTATAATCCAATTATATAGATAATGTACTAAAGATGTGTGACATTTGAGATAACTTATGAAGCCTTAAAGATAGCCATTATTAGATGCATAGATTGATATTTGAGTTTAATATTATGACTTTAACTTTGGCTAGATTAAAAGCAAGTTTTAATTAATGTATATTTCACTTAAAATAATATTATTTTAATTTGAAAGATTCCAACATTCATAATAATTTTTTATTTAGTCGAAATAATTATTTAGATCAAGAAGATCTTTAATGAACTTGATATAGTTCCTTTCATTGTTCCATTAGTATTGTCACGTGGAACATTAAAGCCATTGTAAATATGAAGGAGCTAAGGTTTTATCAAGTCAAGTATGTATTTAGATAATTCATCTTAATTATGATGACAATTAAGATAAAAATTGTATGATTTAATTAAGTACTCACTAAAGAGAATCTTGATATAGTTAAGGTATCAGTAGTATAATCATTATATGGAGATATAATATGAGATAGTTAAGTTTTTAGCTTAGTACAAATGGAAAACAGTTGGCTTACACTTTATAATCAATTTGTTGATTGTGCATTTATGAGATAATTAACTAAGGAAATTATTTGTCTTATACATATTTGTTTAATAGAGTAATATATAAGTTAAAGCCTACAAGATAAATGGTCTTTATAAATAAAATTATGATGAGATCATAATTATAAAATTTATATTGTATTTATATAATATCCCTAAATTGTTTCTAGTAGCTACTCTATTAAATGTGGATATTAATAAAATGAAAAGACTAATATATATATATATATTCTTTTGAAAGAAGTAGCTTATCTTATAGAGTAAAGTGTGGAGATATTTTAATAAACGTGCGAATACTTTATTAGAGACAAGTTCGCCAAACTAAACTAATATAAACTAATATAAAGTATTGCTTGTATATATATAGAAAAAAAGCTAATTATAATAACTGTATTTCTAATCATAGTGTATGGTTATTTAATAAAATATATTTGACATATTTCTGATTACATTATAATTCCAATTCTATATTTCTATCAAACTGCTTAACATAATCCCAAACAAACTCAAATCGGAACTGGGAGAGAAAGGCCTCGTTACAAAATTTCATTAAGCTAATTTTTGTCAGAGCCAAAAGTACATAATATTGAAGTCATGAATGATAAAAGAGTTGGTAAGCAAAAAGCGCTCACGCCCACGTCTGCCGAACGATATCCAACTCCAACGCCATTGCCTCCTCCAACGCCGGTCTCATAGCAACTCGTACTTCTGATTCTGCAGGCGAGAAGCACTTCGTGTGCTACCTCATCCAATAATGGATTTTTCATGTATTTACGCAAGCACAAAGATACCCCAATCCTAAAAGTGATGAGGCCATCTCTTTATTATACATACTATTATCACAGATAGGCTACAAAGTATAGTTCACTTTTCCGAGGGCTTACTTCACACCTACTCTTCTAACATTTGCTCTTCAAGGCGCCTTTTCTGTCGTGTCCCAAACGTTTGATGGTCGTCTAAGATCTAAAGTTAAACATTTCCGAAGCCATTTTCCCATTGGAAAGAAAAAAGAACACAAGCAGAACTGCAGAAGAAGTCTATAATTACGTTAGTAACAATCACTAGACAGACAAATCAGATTCTTTCTCTCTCTCCCCCTTTCTCTTTCTTCTTTATTCCAATAGATTCCTTGACTCCCTTATTTATACATGATAACAACACCAATCTTATTTTAGAAAGAGAACACGAAATTCAGACATCGCAAAGCTCATACTAATCTGGGGATTGCTAGAGATGGGTTTGATGTGTGTTTTTGATTGAGATAACAGTAGTATAGTATCATTATTGTTGTTGGCTCAGGCAGAGACAGGGAAACAATGGAAGATGAGGTGGTGCAGCGAGTCTTCCAAGAAGGTGGTCGCGATTTCTTCCAGCAACAACCCTCCACTTCCACCGCCACCTCCTCCTCCTCCTCCTCAATCCTCCAATCTCTCCCCCTTCATGTGGTGTGTCCTGCTTTTCTTTAATGTTGTATACTCACATAAAGATTTCATCTTTTTCATTGCTTTTGTTTGTAAGGTTTGCCCGTATATCTTCTTCTTATTCTTCTTCTTTTTTTCCCGGTAATCTCCAATTTGTACAGGCAATTGGTGTTTTTCTTCGGTAAATGATTTCCTTGAATTTGGATGAAAGAACTTCTTTGGTTTTCTTTCTCTGTTAATTTTCTCTCATGATTGTGTAGTTGTGTTTGACTAGTGAAACTGGAGTATTGATCTTTTGGTTTATTGTGAATGTCGAATTTTATTTTGGCAGTTGAATGAGTAATGCAATGCTCAAGTAAATTTGCAATCATGAAGTGTATTCTGACCCTTGTTGAGGAGGCATTTGTTTTTTGGTTATTGTTCTTTTTTTCATCATGAGTTTATTGAGAGAACTAATGTCTTTCTCTTTTTGTTTTTTTTGGTGTGGTGAGTGTGTTCTGATGGTGCAGTCTTTTGATCATGGATATTACCTATTAGTGAAATCCATCCAAGAACTTAGGGAGAAAAAACAGGGTATTGTTACGGTTGGTATTGGTGGTCCTAGTGGTTCTGGCAAGACAAGGTAATTGCTTTCTTACACACTCTTATAAACTCTATACGAATGCATATTGGTGTACATAAACATATTACACGTGCAAAATTTGGTAGTTCTACCTAATTTTTTGATGGAGCTGAAGTTAGGGAGAACAAAGGAGAAGTGTTCTATATGTGTTTTCTTCTTTGGTTACTTTCTGACTGATTCTGCTTATTCGAGGATCCATAAAGCTTAGCAGAGAAGGTAGCATCTGTAATTGGTTGTACTGTTATATCAATGGAGAACTATCGCGATGGAGTTGATGATGGGAATGAATTGGATTCAATTGATTTTGGTGCATTGGTTCAAAATCTTGAGGTATGTACCTCCTTGGCATATCTTAGGATTGTGCTCAACTACCCTGCCTGTTTCTCTTGTTATTCCAAGGAGTTACACTTTCAGTTTGAACATCTGTTTTGGTTTCAAAAAATATAGTTTATTCACTGTGTAAAGACTCGTGACAGATCAATCAACTTGTGTTTTAATTTATGGCGTTGTTGAAAATAGGATCTGACAAAACGTAAAGATACTTGGATACCATTGTTTGATTATCAACAAAAGAGACGTGTTGGTTCTCAAGCAATAAAGAGTACTTCATCTGGAGTAGTAAGCCTCAATAACTGACATTTAGGTTGTGATTATTTCTTACTTTTATGCAGTTTCTTACTTTTCATTCCCAGGTAATAGTTGATGGCACTTATGCTCTGCATGCAAGGTTGCGGTCTTTGTTGGACATTCGGGTTGCTGTGGTAACTTTCTAATCCTTATGGAATTAAGGTTTTCTTTGGCTCAGGGATTTAAGCATTATCAATTATTTTATATGTATAATCAGGTTGGTGGAGTTCATTTTAGTCTTCTTTCAAAAGTTCGATACGACATTGGGGATTCTTGTTCATTGGATTCCCTTATAGACAGCATTTTCCCATTTTTTAGGAACCACATTGAGCCAGATCTTCATCATGCTCAGGTTGGTAATCCAAATCCTTCTACTTTTGGTAATCCAATTCCTTCTAATTTTTGTGCTTTTTTGTTCTAGTTCTTTATATTGCGAGTCTATTCTGCAGATTAGAATAAATAACAGCTTTGTCTCGTCATTTAGAGAAGCAATCTACAAGCTGAAATGCAGATACGAGGTCGGTGCCCGCATTATAACTTGCTCTTGTGCAAAAGTTTGCTTGCATGAAATGAGAAAGACTCATTTTCTTCATGTTAATCTTACAGTTTTTTTGCTGCATTTGGTCCTAAATCTCCCTGATCCTAATTAAGTCTGGGATTCATTATAAAAGTTTTTAGAAAAGCAATATATGGAAAGAGCATAACTATGACCAGTTCACCCTTATTACATATGATATTGGAAGAAGTTATAAATGAAGGAGTCAATAACAAAGAAAGGTGTTAGCACACTTGAGCTCAGTCAGTATCAACTACAGCGCCTCCATCAAGAACTCTTGATGCAGTACACCATAAAGGGCTAGGATCCAAATTGTTTTGAATAAATTTCTGTAGATTTTTGAGGAATAGATAATGTTGGATAATTATCTTAGATAAGTTTAGTTAGCTTAGGAGATTATATTCTAGTAGATAAGATAAGATATACTATAGATAGGATAAGTTACTATCTACGATAAATCCAGTAGTTTAGTAGTATTAGAATAGATTATACTCATGTATAAATTACATATAATTAGATAAATAAAGTGCGTTTTTTTCTAATATTTCTATACCCTCTTGTTTCATGGTATCAGAGCTACCCATTCTGGTAGTCTAATTTTTCCAGCCACATCATGGCTGGAGTTCATCCAACCTTTTGGTTCCTTTGATGAGTCCCAAACCTCATCCCAAACACCTAGTTACGAAATACCTTCAGCCCAAACTCCATCTCCTTCTATTGATAATCTTTCGTTGCAAATCACCCAACATAGATTAAATGGAATGAATTTTTGAGAATGGTCTCAATCAGTCATGCTCGTAATCAAAGGAAGAGGCAAAGTTGGATATCTAACAGGGGCAATTCCTCAACTACACTAAACAGCAGTCACTTACGATGCTTGGGAAGCTGAGAATTCTATGGTCATGGCGTGGCTGATAAATTCAATGGAGCCAAGAATAGGAAGAACCTACTTATTTTGCAAAACTGCAAGAGAAATCGGGGAGACTGTGCAAGAAATATATTCTGATTTGGAAAACACTTCTCAGTGCTTTGAAATCAGATCAAAAATCAGAAATACTCAACAAGGTAATATGTCAGTTGCCGAGTATTATAACTTTCTCACTGAATTATGGCAGGAAATGGATCTATTTTATGCAGTAAATTAGGAGTGTTGTGCTGATGTTGAGAAGTATGAAAAAATATTGGAGAAGGAGAGAGTTTTTGATTTCTTGTAGGGACTTAATGTTGGACTTAATGAAGTATGAGGAAGGTTACTCAGTTTAAAACCATTGCCATCAATCCGAGAAACGTTTGCTGAGGTTCGTAGGGAAGAGAGTAAGAAAAAGGTCATGCTTACCTCATACACTTCTGAACAAACCTCTCAAGGCTCAACTTTAGTGGCAAACTCTCAAAAGGAGTCTACTTACCAAAACCGAGACCAAGAAACCAAGAACAAGCAGTGTGTGACTACTGTGATAAGCCTTACCACACCCGTGAGACTTGCTGGACATTACATAGGAAATCACCAGATTGGAAACCTAAAAGCCAAAGAATTCAACAAAAACATGGAGCAGCACATGTAACAGAATCCAATATCAGCAAATCCACAGGGCTAAACCTGTCACCCCAGCAGATTGAACTACTCCATCAACTCTTGAATTAGACAAAAATCACAACTGAGAAAGACTCGCATGACCAACGAACCTCTTACTGCAACACTAGGGCATAAAGGTAACCTATGTCAATCATTATTAACAAAGTCTCTAAGTCAAAATCTTTGGATTGTGGACACAGGTGCATCAGACCACATGACTGGGTCTTTGAATGTCTTTGAAAAAATGAGCAATGTAACTAGAAAATTATGGTCTGGGTCGCGGATGGAAAAAGGTCACCAGCTATTGGTCAAGGGAGAGTTTTTTTGCCAAAAATGATATTAAATACTGTTCTCTATGCTCCTAAGTTAACTTATAATCTACTATCTGTCAGTCAATTAACCACGGACATGGACTGTATTGTGACGTTCTTTCCATCTCGTTGTGAATTTCAGGACCGGTGTTTGGGGAAGATGATTGGCAGTGCTAAGGAGAAAGATGGAGTTTACTACTTTTCAGGAAAGAGTATTCCTATTGAATCCAAATCAGCACATAGGATTTCCCTTTCAGTTATGTCAAATTCTGATGTTATGTTATCACATCAACGCCTTGGTCATGCCAATTTCTCATATTTGAAAATCTTATATCCAAACCTTTTCATCAATAAAGATCAGATTTCTTTATATTGTGAGTAATGTGTCCTTGCAAAACAAAGAAAAAATACTTATCCCATACAATCATATATACCCTCAAAACCTTTCCATTTAATTCATAGTGATAGAGTTACATGTCTAACTGGAACTCGTTGGTTTATTAGTTTCATTGATGATCATACAAGGGTTTGTTGGGTATATCTAATGAAAGACAAATTTGAAGCCTATCATATCTTTAAACAGTTCCACAAACAAAATGTATTCCAGACATCTATTCAACCTTTATTCAAGTAGTGCGTACAGACAATGGGAGAGAATATGTTTCAACTGATTTTATTCAATATCTTAATGGGAATGAGATCATTCACCAGAGCTCTTGTGCCTATACCCCACAACAAAATGGGATAGCGGAGAGAAAGAATCGTCATCTTTTAGAGGTAGCCCGATCTATGATACTGAATTTGGAGAAGCCATTCTAACTGCCTCATACTTGATAAATCGTTTTCGTTCGAAAACTGTTTAAATTCCGACCATTGTGTGTTCTTCTAGAACAATTGCCTCACATTAAGCTCCTTAATTCTCTTCCTCCTAAAGTCTTTCGGTGTACTGTTTTTGTACACGACAATCCCCAATAGAAGCAATCTTGACCCACGAGCTATTAAATGTGTGTTTGTTGGGTACTCTCCCACGCAAAAGGTTTATAAGTGTTTCTCACCTTCTACAAACAATTCTTTGTTTCATATGATGTTCCGTTTTTTGAAAAACAACCATACTGCACCAATACCTCTCTTCAGAGGGAGACATCCAACGAATAGATTTATTGGCACCCAAGCATTTCACTTCCTATCTCACAAACCTTCCCACAAAACCTGCAGACACCTACCATTGAACTTGAAACCGTCTAGTCCAATTCAGTGGGAGAACTAATTCTCAAAAAACCAACCTTAGTGTATTCTCGAAGGCCTAAAGCTCCTCAACAAGGCCAATCATTGGACTAGGAATTGGCTCCTAGGGAGACTATGGCAAGTGACTTAGATGTGCCAATTGCACTACAAAAGGGGGTAAGATCATGTACTAAATATCCTATTTCAGATTATTTGACTTACTCAAAGTTATCTTCAAAGTTTAAAGCTTTCACTATTAAGCTTGACAATGTAAGAATTCCAAGAAATGTACATGATGCATTCCAAGAATCTAAATGGAAGGAAGCTGTACTTGAAGAAATTAAAGCTTTACTTGATAATAAAGCATGGGAGATTGTGGATCTCCCCGAAGGGAAAAAGATGGTCGGTAGCAAGTGGGTGTTCATCGTGAAGTATAGGGCAAATGGAGAGATTGAAAGATATAAGGCTAGATTAGTGGCTCAAGGCTTTACACAAACTTATGGAATACATTATGAGGAGACATTTGCTTTAGCTGTGAAGTTGAACACAATTAGAGTCCTTCTATTATTGGCTGCAAATTTTGATTGGGAACTCCATCAGCTCGACATTAAAAATGCCTTCCTAAATAGGACATTAGATGAGGAAATATATATGAGGATACCTCCAAGTTTTGAAATCGAAGAAGGAAGGAGAAGAGGTTACAAAGTGAAAAAATCTTTATATGGCCTCAAACAGTCTCTACAGGCATGGTTTAAGAGGTTCAGTGACACTCTTTGTAGGTTTGGATACAAACAGGGACAAGCTGATCACATTATGTTTGTGAAGTGTGGAAAAAATGAAAAGAAATCCATCTTGATTGTGTATGTTGACGATATTATAATCACAGGCGATGACACTAGTGAGATCAATGATCTTAAAAAAAAATTGAGGCTGGAATTTAGTGTAAAAGACATTGGAGCATTGAGACACTTTCTTGGAATGGAGATTGCTAGAAGTAAGGAAGGTATTTTCATATCTCAACGAAAATACATTCTTGATTTACTGGAGGAAACAGGAAAGATGGGTTGCAAACCTATGGGAACTCCACTGGCGAGAAACTGAAAATTCAAGAAAAATGAAGGTCCTCCTGTTGACAAAGGAAGATACCAATGGTTAGTAGAAAAACTTATCTATTTGTCGCTAACCAGCCTAGATATTGCTTATTTTGTGAGTATTATTAGCCTATTTATGCACTCTCCAACTCAAAGACATTTAGAGGCAATCAACCATATTATGAGATATCTCAAAGGCAGTCCAAGTAAAGGATTAATATTTCAGAAAAATGAGAAAAGAAGCATAGAAGGGTTCACAGATGCAGATTGGGCTGGTTGTATTGAAGACAGTAGGTCAACATTTGGTTATTGTACTAAGATATGGGGGAATCTTGTCACATGGAGAAGCAAGAAGCAGTGCAGAAGCAAAGTTTAGGACAATTGCACAAGAAATTTTTGAAGTTATTTGGTTAGAGAGGTTGATGCAGGACCTACAGATCTCCACTTTCTCTCCCACCAAAGTTTTCAGTGATAGTAAATCAGCCATCAATATAGTGAAGAATCCAGTTCAACTTGATCGAACAAAACGTGTTAGAATTGACAGGAGCTTTATCAAATGTGAAATAGAAGAAGGGGGCATTGATCTATGCTATGTCCCTATTGAAGCACAGGAAGCTGATATCTTCACAAAGATAATGCCTACGCCCAGATAAGCAAGTTGGGAATGATAAATATCTAATCCTTAACTTGAGAGGGAGTGTTGGATAATTATCTCGGATAAGTTTAGTTAGCTTAGGAGATTGTCTTCTAGGAGATAAGTTTATCTTATAGTAGATAAGATAAGATATACTATAGATAGGATAAGTTAGTATATATGAAAAATCCAGTAGTTTAGTAGTATTAGAATAGATTATACTCATGTATAAATTACTATAATCAAAGAAATAAAGTGGGTTTTCTTCTGCTATTTTCTATACCCTCTTGTTTCAGATAATCTTCTTATCACTCAATTACGTTAAACATAAGATTACAAAGGGTTATATACAGATAACCTATACACTTAACCTAATGTAGGAAAAATACACTATTACCTTAATTACTGATTATATATAACAACCAACAATTTCTTTACTGCGACTACTTTTTAATGGCATTCCTCTCTCTAGTATTCATACTGTGGCAATGTGATGCATGACTCTTCCTTCTTATAGTGTGCAATAGGGATTCTTTCTGTTTTATTGACATCTCTATAGTTACGATCTTCAATTTTTTACATAATGAGTTGGTAAGATTCTTGAATCAATTCAGATATATATTTTTTGACCAAAATAGAGAAAATGAAAAGTGTAATGTGATACATATAATTAAGTTTTAACAAAATAAGTTGTTTTATAGCATTGATGGCCAGTAATTGAATGCAAATGCATGACTGTAAGTATTGTTTGTGCATTTGTTTCATGGAAACTTTCGTGGTGTAGCTGATGGTAGTCAGTTTCCCCCTAGCCAAGTTTCTTCTTTAAGATTTGCAGCCCTTTGTTGGATTTACTTATGTGCATACTTGGACCAAATTTAAATAAAATGTCTTAAAATCTCTTTACAGCCTCCGGATGAGCATTCCACTGATGTCTTTCAAGGAACTGAACCACAGAGAGATAAGTCAGTGGTTCTTCCTAGTTTTAGCTAATTTTAATCATTTTAGAACTATGCTTAGTCTGTTTACTGAGGCTGATTGCAGAATAATTGCTCTTTCATTATTTTTTTCATACAGTTTTATTGAGATGTACCTTAGGCCCCCTTCAGCAAGTGAAGAAGCCAGAATAAATGATTGGATTAAGGTGCGACAATCTGGTATTCGATACTATCTGTCACTTGGCGATCAACGGATTGTTGACAAAAATTTCATTATAAGGCCGAAAGCAGAGTTTGAGGTGGGAACCTTGTATATAGCTGCGATGTGAACATAAATACATTGTATAATTAGTGAACTTATCATGGATATATTTTGCTCTCTTGATTAGTGATTTGAGAATGTTTGAATTGAAATGTGATCCTACTAGCTGCGTCTTAGCTAGTAATTCAAGGTATGGGTTTAATAGTTGTTTGACATGTAGCATGGCTTTTATGACTTAGACGTCACGAAGTCAAATCACATTTAGCCTCATCGTATGCTAAAATTAGATTTTACACTTAGCATAAATTAACATATGTTCTTTGCTCTCTCTTTACTTTGGAATTGATGATTTTTGCGTGAGGCAGTGTGTTAGAGGTACTATTTAATCTAGTCTTGGGCCTCACCTAATATTATAACTTGCTTGATTTTAGGAAATGCACTTAAGTTCTACTTTCTTGATAATTCTGAGCTCTGAAGGCCATTGACTGTATGGTGAGAATCTCTTATTCTAGGCATATATTAAGCGTCTAGTTTACTATTTTTTGGAAACCTTTATAGTTAAAAGAGTTAACTAGATGCTTATTGGATTTGAAGCAGTAATTGCATCAGTTTAATTCCCTATCAGATAGTTTGTGCTTTTCAGTCTTAGATAAATTTATTCTTCACTGTCAGTGAACTTTTAGGAGAGCATGCTTCTTAAACTACTTGCTTTAGGGGCTGATAGTAATCAGTTTCTAAAAGTTGATCTTGTTGCTTGAAAATGTTTCCTCTGAAACTCATTTAGATGTGGATTGTTGATTTAATTAAAAGGTTAGTTGTATAAGTTTCACTTACCAATTTTATTACCTCAATCTTGGTTCAGGTTGGCCGAACAACACTTGGTGGGTTGTTGCGTTTAGGATACATTGTTGTAGTTAGCTATAAACGGGCATCTGCATCCATCAGTATCGGCAATCTGTCACTCTCTTTGGAGACCATCGACACCCTTGGTGAGACATTCATGGTGCTGAGGGGCATGGATAGGAAAGTATGAATCCTCCTTTCTTACTAAGATAACATCTAGGGATGTGCGGAATCTCCTTTTTTTGTTTGCTATAGGTTTGAAAATTTGATATCTGAACATTGTTTTATGATAAGAAATTATGTCAAGTAAAGTAGAAGAAAATAATAGATTTTTAATTGGTATGTATTACCTTGTGGTGCTCCTTGATTATTTGAATAAGAAAGAAATAATATTTAAGAATATGCTCTTATGCCAATCGTACTGCAACAATCATGCTAGATAGAAAGCCAAGTGATAGGAGAATGAAAGGAAAATGAGAAAGTGTAGTGCCCTCAATATTTAAATGCTTATATTTACTCTTATCATTGAACAGTTCATGTTGCTTATATTTTGCATATGCACTATGTTATTACTGCTCATCATGATCTGAACATTCACAAATTGTGATCCCTACAATCCTGAGAAAGTTTAGAGAACTGTTTGGTTGGTTGTTTGATCTAGTCTTTTGAGTACTATATATGTGATTTCAGCTGGTTTTTGTGTCTATTCAGGATTGCAAATGAAAATAACAGAAAAGGTAGAGATAGTTGCAGCCTTTTGTTTTTGTGCTAAGGAGGAGCCATTGATAGGGAAAATTGATAGCTGTCAACTTTTGTATTTATAAGTTTCTTGTGAAGGGTGTATTGTTTGGTTAACTGGGACAAATTCTCTTGTTTCTAATTGGTCTTATGCACAGTGAAGGACCTTTTGGCATAAGGAATTTAGATAACACACCCTTTAACATTTTAAAGCTTCTAAATGACCAAATATTTTGTTAATTTTTGCTTTGGCACCAAAATTATTTTGTGTTTAGTTTTACACCCCTTACTCTGCTGATGTATAGACTGTTGGAGCAGAGGCACTAAGAATGGGTATTACTAGACCATGGATTACTAAATCATATCTGGAAATGATTCTCGAGACACAAGGTTGGGAACATAATCAGTTTGGCTTTGCTTTGTTTATGTGGCCGCTTCTTGATTAAGATTGCCTTTTATTACTCTCTCCAATTAACTAACTCCAATTGCAGCTGTACCACGTCTCAATACACCCCCACCTATCTTTAGTGCTCCTGTGCCTAGTGACCAGGAAAGGCAAATTGCTGCACCAAGGCCAATCCGTACTACTCCAAACCTGGTTATTCGACTTGAAGATCTGTCTCAGCCATGGACTCGCTCCCCAACAAAATCCAAAATGGAACCTGTAATAGCAACTTGGCAATTTATTTCACCAGAACCACCACATACTGGCACCTCGATCATAGGTAAGTCTTTTACCTACAGAATATATTAATTAACTTCAGTCTGTAGTTTATCAACTATGTTTGGATAGGGCTGTCAATCTGTTCTTGTTTGACATCTCTCATGAAGCAACCACAGATTCTTCCTCTTCCAGGGATGCAATGAAGCTCGCTCCCATGCCTGATTCATATGACTTGGATAGAGGATTACTTCTTGCTGTCCAAGCTATTCAGGTAAGGAATTCCAATTAAGTTTTTTGATAACTTGTGCTGGATTGTAACAGTTCTGCATTCAGTTCTGAAATCTTGCCCATATATGCTCTCTTTATGATTGTTTCAGGCTTTGCTGGAGAATAGAGGCCCCCCCATCATTGTTGGAATTGGTAAGACGTGGTCAATTCTTTTGCACTTTATGCCTTTGGATACACGAGAATATGCCAGAGAAAAAGTGTGGACTTTGTTTAGTTGAATTAACAAGATGGCTTCTCGTGCTATTCAAGTCTGAATGATGCAGTTTAATGGATGACTAGTCATAGGAGAATTAACTAAAACTTTGATGTGTGCGAGGTTGTTTAGCCTGAAAAATAAGCTTAGGATAGAGTTACCTTTAATGTTGTGGACTGCCTTTCTAGAGTTCTTTAAATATTGAAATTATGTTTAATTTTTCTTGGTGACAAGTTTTCTACACCTTTTTTGTCTTGCTTATTCTGTTAATGGCAACTTAAAATCATATTTTAATTATAGGCCTAATAAAATAAGATGTCCAAATATTATTGTCGTTGGCTATTTGATTGTTGAATTGGTAGGATATTCCAATGTATGCGACTTCCATGACTATGGTTAACATTATCATCCAAAATTTTATTATATGAATTCAAACAAAGCTGAAACCTTCAATATATCACTATCTTTTTGTTTTTGATAATAATAAGACTAGCTAGTCAAATATAGTGAAATGGCAACTCATATGAGCTACTTGGATCTTATATTTGTTGTAAGCAGAACAAGTAACATATGGTGATTGATTTCATGCCCTGTTCTGTGGTTTTGATTTCATACCCTGCCCCGTGGTTGTCTTTGTTTCATTATTTTATACTCATCTATTGTTTTCTCTGTTGTAGGTGGACCAAGTGGTTCGGGGAAAACTAGTATGGCTCATAAAATGGCTAATATTGTTGGTTGTGAAGTAGTCTCCCTGGAAAGCTACTTTAAGGCTGAGCAAGTGAAGGATTTTAAATATGATGACTTTAGCTCCCTTGATCTATCATTGCTTTCAAAGGTAGGAGTGAAATTTATTCATTGCATCTCTTAGTTTAGTAGTTCTCTTATCGGTTTGCCTTATGGCATTTTTATATCCTTAGTTGGTAGTTTATTATTTTCAATCACCTTTTCCCCAGAATATTGATGATATAAGGCGTGACCATAGAACAAAAGTACCCATATTCGATCTCGAGACTGGTGCTCGTAGGGGCTTTAAGGAACTACAAGTTTCTGAAGATTGTGGCGTGGTTTGTTTCCACTCTTACTATATGCTACTACTTGGAACTTTCCCTGCTCCATCTACATAGGAATTCATCAGAATAAATTTGCTTTTTGGCAGTAGACCATGCATTTTTTTGAGTATGGCTTTTACGATGCCATGTTACTCTTTTCTTGGGCATGCATGCCACAACTTCTAGAAAGTATTGTAACCAGCAATCAAATTGTAATATTCAGTTATTAAATCATGTTTTATGTTGCTTAGTCTCTTTAAAGTTATGATAGGTGTTCTAGGACCACTGTTTGAAGGGAGAAAAGTTTTCTGAAGTACAAACATCTTGCAAAACAATGTTGAAAATCAAAGTTGAGTCTTGGAGTTTCAAACTACACTTCAATGACTGTCCTATGCAGTTGCTAGTGTCCTTTTGATGTTAAAGTTGGTGTTTTTGGTAGCTTTTATGCTATCTAACTTTTATTCTGGTGATAAATAGATCCTGTTGAAGATTTACTTATGCTATTTGTCAAACGTTACGACTGATTTGCTTTTGTCTTGCATTTTTTGGGTTCATGCCCTACAACAGATCTGATACCTTTCTAGCTGGAAGTTTTACTCAGTTCTAGCAGTCTTCACACTTTTTGGTAGCATTAGATCTGATACCATCATAAGCAAATAACTTTATAATATTGTTAATTTTATGATGAATCATGCTTTTTGTTCACATCTTCATCAACTCTTTAGCTCTTGAACGTAGTTTCCTTTTTAATGGACAGATTGTTTTCGAGGGTGTGTATGCGCTGCATCCTGAGATCTGCAGGTCACTCGATTTGTGGATTGCTGTTGTAAGATGACTTTGCGCCTTCCTGCTTGAGACCTTAATTTTCTTCCTGTTATAAGAACTTGTGAAAAGTCCCTGGCAGAGACAATGGACAACTAGGAGTAATACTTCTTTTTATGTTTTCATAAAACAGGTGGGTGGTGTTCATTCACATCTAATTTCTCGAGTTCAAAGGGACAAGAGTAGAGTGGGGTGCTTTATGTCCCAAAACGAAATCATGATGACAGTTTTTCCGATGTTCCAGCAGTATATTGAGCCACATCTTGTTCATGCACATGTTAGTAGACTTCAAAATATTTCTTGTATTTTACATCACTAGGGTAGCAGAAAAACATTTAAATGGTTGTAGATGCTTATAGTGTGTAAGTATCTATGCTGATGCCTGCATGGGCTATAAAGCTTATCAGTATGATTCCCACTGTTGATTAGCCTCATTTCGACTTTATATTATGAAAAAGATGAACTTTGATACTTCAATTTTTTGATATAATTGCAAAAGGCTCGTGATTATGAGATTGAAATGCATCACTATTGGAACAAAATTGAACCAGCCAATACCCTTTCTGTCATCAGGTTTAAATTTTTGGAAGGCAGTACATGTCAATGCATCAGCACTAGCACTGATACCATATTAATGTGATCTTTTAAGTTTCTTTTGGAACTTCAAATTTTAACCTTGGTTTTCCGTTGTTAATAAAAATTATTGCAGCTTAAAATTCGAAATGACTTTGATCCTGTACTTTCCCCCGAGAGTTCATTGTTTGTTCTAAAGAGCAATAAGCAAGTAAGTCCAGTATAATGCTTCTTCTTTACATTCATTGCAGCAGTTTCCACCTGACATTTTCCATTGTTAATGTGCAGGTGGCTTATCAAGACATTTTGAAAATTCTTGATTCTGCAAAATTATGTAGTTCTGTTCAGAATTTTATTGATCTATATTTGAGGCTCCCTGGAATTCCAATCAACGGGCAGCTTGCAGACAGTGACTGTATCCGTGTCAGAATCTGCGAAGGCAGATTTGCATTGCTAATACGAGAGGTTTGCATTTACTGTGTTGTAGTTTGAACAAGATAGTTTTAGTATGTATTATATACTGTCTTCTGATTCTTGATTTCTCATGTGCTAGCCTATCAGAGAAGGGAATTTCATCATTCAACCGAAAGTGGACTTTGATATTAGCATCAGTACAGTTGCTGGCCTACTTAATCTTGGGTAAGCCACATATAATGGATATCTATGATCCAATTGTCGTGAGTTTGTTCTCATTATCATAGAACCTCTTTTGTCCTTTCCATTGAGTTGATAGAGATAACACATGTTCATGAACTAAGTCTTGGTTAAAGGTATCGGAAATTTGTATGCATGAATGCTTATTTGTGGATATGCATATGTATGCAATGATCAACAAGTTCATTTTCATGTCCCGTGTGTTAAAACTGACAACTAAACGATCTACTCTACCTTCCTTGCGAAGAATGTAGCCCCTACTAGACACACGGAATGTACGACCTTGAAGGGGTACCTTTTAACCACAAAGTTGCTTGGCTTAGATCTATGAGCATCGTCATTCCAAATATCATTATGCATCTTTTCTATTCAATTGCACTCAAGTGATAGGCATTATGTGATTTTGATTTGAGAATCTGGGTATTTCACATGCATCTGTTAGATAGTGGAGAGAAGGCCTCATTTTTATGAAGAGCATTATTGTGGAGTGGATACCTTTCCTATTATGCCCTGTGTTTCAAAGGTAGAATTGAATGCAAACTTCCCATCAACATGTTGGCACTTGAGACTAATATTTGTTTTATGTTCGATAGTTTTCTGATAGGTAGTCAGCGGACACAATTTTGTTGCTCGTGGTTAATATATACTCTTTCACACGAAAAGAAAAACAAAAGCCTTGTCTGTCCATATTTAAGCTTAGCTCAATCTTTTTTCAATACGTATGTCATTATTTAGATGGATTACTTATTTTCATCTCCTGTATCATTTCCTAGTTATATAACTGTAAGTCATTTACATGCCTATTTTATTACTCATGATGACAGGTATCAAGCTGTAGCTTATATTGAAGCATCGGCATTTATCTATCAAGATGGAAAGGTGATATTTGGGCTATACAATTTCTCAGCTTATACGCTAATTAGATATAGAATAACTATAATTTTGACTCTTGGCTCACATTCGATTAGACTTTATTTAGCTTATATGACTCAAGTCTAGTAAGAAACAACAGTAAAGCGTTCAATTGAGCTGAACTCTTAAGTGGATTATTATGTATGATTTATTTGCTTATCGTACTTCAATCAAATGCGCTTGTTATAGATTCAACTTCCTAAATCTCAAATGAATTTTGTTTTATCTTTAGATTCTTATCGAGGTTGATCATCTTCAAGACACAGCTACTCCTTACTTGCAAATTAAAGGGGTCAATAAAGAGGCTGTCGCAGCTGCTGGTTCAACACTTAAACTTGATGGTTCATATACAACTAAGGTTTTGATTTTAGGACTCATATGCTATTTTCTATTCTGCGCTCGTGTTGTTTCTTGACATTGGGAGAACTCATTAACTTGACTGGTTCTCTTGCTATATGTTTTTAGAGTTATTTGCAAATTGTATTGGAAAGATTACCAGCAATGGAGGGAAGTTTTAATGGGATCCATTCTCAGCAAGCTGCACGGTTGCACGAACTTATTGAGTTCATACAGTCACAGGTATGTTGCTTCCATATCATGGGACATCTAGTTACGAAGGCACGAATAGATGGACTTGTTTACTCTTAGCAAGGCAACTAGATGAAAAAATGATATACTTTGTTTCTGATAGGATCCAAGAAACAGGTAAGGAAATATATGAAATTGCTATTGATTTCTGTAAAATGGGAACAAGAACAATCT
>JANTNU010000233.1:9099153-9112985 GCA_024752395.1 Erythroxylum havanense | reverse complement strand
ATCAATTTGCAAAAATTATCTCAATTTTATCCTGTCCATTTTATTTGCATATAAGAACCCAACAGAGAAGTATCAATTTAATTATCAAAAGAGAATTCAACAGATTTTATATTTGAAGCACCTCGTGACTGACCGCGATTGCGCACCACGGTAGGATTAGGAACAGAGGCAGCAGCAGAGAAAGCAAAAGGCCTCACATCAGTCCAAACCGAAGATTATACAGTAAATACTAAAGGGTCAGAGAGAGATTTGATAGAATCTTACCAAATAGGCAAAGACCCAGAAAGCCAGTTGATGAGACACCGACGTCTGCAACACTCAAGAGGACGGCGACAGAGAGGGCATGGTGACGATGGCGAGGATTGAAGGGCGGTCTGAGATTTGCTTAAAGGGCGGTGAGTGTGTGACTTTGCTTAAGTTAATAAAGCAAGGTTCCTGGATTGAAGAATGAAACTCCGTACAAAATGTGAGTGTGTGACTAAAGCAAAGCAGCCAAAGACTAGAAGCAAGAAGAAACTTAATAAGAGGGCAAAACCCAAAAAACCAGAAACTAAGTCCGAGACAACTACAGCAACAAGATCTCACTGAAATGGTTCTGGATTCTAACAAGGGTCAGAGAGAGATTTGATAGAATCTTACCAAATACGCAAAGACCCAGAAAGCCAGTTGATGAGACACCGACGTCTCCAACACTCAAGAGGACGGCGACAGAGAGGGCATGGTGACGACGGCGAGGATTGAACGACGGTCTGAGATTTGCTTAAGGGGCGGCAAAGAGATAGAAGCGTTAACGACAGTAGAAGCGTTAACGCGCGGTTTAATTGTAAGGGCAAAATAGACTTTCCAAGTCCATTCGTTGACCACATTTGCTTAAGGGGCAGTGAGTTAATAAAATTTCAACTCAAGGGTTGTTTTACTAATTTTTATATGTCAGGGGTTTTTTAGCAACTTTTGCATAACACAGGGTTATTTACGCAATAAATTCCATAACTTTTTATGAATAACATTTGTCCAAAGCTTTTAATGAGTTTTTCGTTTTCACAGTGGATATGCTTTTAACCATTCGTCTCTGTTATGTAACATGTATTACTTACGAAGAGAGTTTTACACTCTCTCATTTTTGTAAAGTTTATATGCTTAAAGAACATGAATTGAAGTGTATCGGTTTCGGTTAAACAAATTTCAACCTAAACCCAAGATGTTCTCATGCATATTAAATGAACAACTTTTAAGTGTTAAAACAAATAACACAATAAAATACGCAAATCATTGGTCTTTTTCAAGTATGATGTGAGCACAATTTTGCCTATGATACCAATTGAAAGATAGCATACGCAACGGAAATAAAAAATTATGATCCTATATTCATCTATTGCATTTACAAACATACTAATAGTAAAAATAGGCAAAAATAAATACCTAAAATTTGTGATGATTAATCGATTTTGAAATTCGAAAATACGAAGTCTTTATGTACTCCACGCCAAAAAATTTGTCCCACTTTCAATATTTGATATGACATGGTTAAATTAAAGAACCCTTTCTTCAAGAATTGGGGAAAACAATTTTTCTCTAATATTTTCTCTTATTTATTTTTCACATTAGAAAAACAAAAAATATGAAAGAGTATATGTCTATATCTCTTCTCTTTGCAAACGTTTTTGAAAGCGATCTAGAAGAGGGTTGAACAGATCGTCTAAACTTTTTCGCAGAGTTCTACAAAAAACACGAAGTTAATACACAATAAACAATCAAATTAAACAAATGAAAAAGAGTAGGGAAGAAAGCAAACACTGTTTTTATAGAGGTTCGGTGCTAAGACCTACGTCCTCTACCTAAGCTCCCACTTAGGATTTGACAAACCATTATATTGTACACTTTTTAGTTCAGTGCGAACTCTTATACAACCACTTGAATTCCGGCTCAAGCAACCCTTACAATCCGATTTGATTTCTGGCACAAATCTAACCATACCAGTGATTTTCCTCTAATCACACAATTACAATGATTGAAATATAGAATTGATAAGGCTCTGCACAACTTGATAGAATTGAATGAGCAATATGCAATTTGAGAGCTATAAAATGATGATCAAAAATTAGTATGCTTTGCTATGGCTTCAGTAATTGATCTCTTGAACATTCTTCTATTTATTTGCAGGCTTCTGGATCAACATAGACGTTGGAAATCCTCTTGTAGCTGTTGAAGATCTCTTATAAACGTTTAGAATGATTTTCTTCCTATTTTAGTATGATTGACTGGAACATATGATAGTCGACTAGTCGACTTGGGCTAGTCGACTGGAACAAGTATTTTTGCTGATTATAGTCGACTGGAAATATTTGTAGTCGACTGGAACAGACATCTTTGCTGATTATAGTCGACTGGAAATATATGTAGTCGACTGGAACTTACGAAAAATAATCTCCGCTCTCCGAATAGTCGACTGGCATGATTTGTAGTTGATTGGAACTCTTTGTAGTCGACTGGAATGAACCCCACTCTTCAGATATGATAATTTTCAGTCGACTAGTAATGTTTGTAGTCGACTGGAATTTCTCCAACGAATAAATTTGCAGATAATCTTCGATCTTTTAATATCTCTATCCAAAATCTTCACTAGAATCTTCTTTTGCACGTTGTCTATCTTCTCTAAATCATAGTAGATTATTATTAACTTGATTTCTTGATATTTTATCTCCTTGACATTTGTAGATTGAACTTTGAACATTGTTTATCACTTGCATCCTTGAAAATTATCCCTTGAAATTGCAATGGGCCTTTAATTAAAATCCTGAAATAATTTCTTAACCAATTTCATATTTTTTATAATTATCAAAACATAAAGAAATTTTTATTTGTCAACCACCATTAGTCCAACCGTTTTCATTTTTTTACCCTTCACGCACACAACGACATTTCGTAGTCTTTGTTTTTAAAACTTGAAACAACCTTCCACACAACGTTTCGTTATTTGGTTTTGGTTAAATATAAAACAAAAACAATAACCACCAACGATACGCCTTTTGGTTTTTTAAAATAATAATTATTATTTATAAAATGAAATAAAATAAAAATATTTTATTTTATTTTATTCTTTTATTTTGTATAAGAAAATTTCTAATATTAATTATATTTTTTGTGCTAATAGAAAATATAATAATATTCCATATAGATTATTTAATAAAATATCTCTTAATGACATAAATAATCATAAACATGAAATATTACACTCATAAGTATGTGATCTCATAGGTTCATCACTAAACCGTAATAATTAATCCAATTAATTACTAATTAAAGTTGACGTCCAACAATACTCCTCAACGATCGGATAATGTGAAGTAACAACCTTACAAAGGTGGAACCTGGTTAAGGATAATGTATTATTACCTTCATCATTACAATTCCAGATTATCCTAAGGTATGACTTAATTGTCAAATTATATTAAATAATCAACTATGTTATATTTTGATTATTAATGATTAATGAATAACTTAGAACACTCCTTTTTCTCACTCATTCAATCGCTCTAGCTAAGGTTTTGAAACAACCGTTAAGATCAATGGTAACATAAAGCTCAAACTCATTACCTAGAGTTGATGGATCTCATCTTAACTCACTACTAATCAGATAGATACTTAATTATATCCAATAATCATTCAACTAGAATTTTTACACTCTAGGTGTCCGACATCAAATCATAATAAATGATCTATTGATTACTATAATGATCTCTGGTCAAAGAAAAAATATACAGTTAAATTTTTATGAGATATCCCACTTGACAGTTCATAAGTAATATTAACCATTGGAAATTCTCAGTTTGATCAATTCAATGATCATATCTTCATATGCATCATCTATATATGTAACTTAGTAAATGATATCTGCTAATATCCATCTAGTAGATACTATTACATACACATTGATCTAACCGGATCATTAAAGTCCTTATTTGATGATCATATGATCAAGAAAACTTTTAGATTAAAACCTAAAGACTTGACTCTCGTTACCATAATCTTCATCATGATGACAAGTGTATAAATTTAATCAAAAACTCATCACATTAGAATAAAATACAATAAACATAATATGATAATTATTTGTCATATTATTAAACAAAGTTAATAATTACAAAACAAAAATTTTCATTCTGTTACATAATGATTAGGTTATGGGCATAATCCCAACAAGAGACATGAAGAAATTTTGAGAGTTGTCATTCTTTTAAAAAATTAACCCCAATCGGGCTCTAATTGCTTTCTTCTAACCCCATGTCAAACCTTAATAGAGTATTTGGTTGACTGGAATAACTATTCTACTCTATTTTGTAATAGATTATTCTCTTGTTTGGTTAAAAAAAATATACATAATATATAATCTAATGATTTACTTATTCCTTGAGTGTAAGGACCCCCTATCATTATCTATTTCAAGTGAGGTGGGAATAAAAATAAGAATTTTTTGAACAAAAATATCCTTAAGGAATTTATATAATTATTTAGCAATAATATAATAATAATAATAATATAGTTAGTTTGAACTAATAAATATTTTGATCTTTTTGTTAGTTATTCTTTTGTTATTCCAATTTTATATTTTCAAACTAAATATTAGCATTATATTATCATTAAAAAAATTTAAGAATAAAAAAATTAAATAATACATATCCTATTTTATTTCTCATTGATTCTATTCCTAAATATTCACTATTTTATTCTTTACCTTTTTTTGCAGATGAACCAACAGCGTTATAAAAGTTTTAACTTTCTATTTTTACAAAGTTCAGTCCGTATGTTCAAGTCAATAAGTCCCTTTTAAAAAATGGATTTAATTATGTATTTTTGAAAAACTGTCGGACCTGAGCTGACTTATTTAGCTCTTTTTGTCTTATCGCGCACTAGGATGTATGCCAAACTGAAAATGTATTCCAGACGAATTCTTCAAGCCCAACGTTAGCTCAATGGGTCAATTAACAATTCCTTATTTTGGACCTATGAGCCTTATAAATGAACCAATTTATCGCGCAGCATTACCTATAGGCTATGCCACCTGGCAACTGCATTCTTTGACAACAAAAATTGCTTTATAACAAGTCGGGGATAAGTATACTTTTAGGTTTTATTCTCTATTTTAAGAATATTTTAAAAATTAAATTAGAAGTTAAATTAATAAAATAAAAGAATTATTTTAAAAAATTTAATTGATATTATATTCTCATAAAATCAACTAAATTTGAAAATTATTTACATATATTATTCTTATCTATAGAAGAATTTTAAGTTTAAATAAAAATGATTAAAAATTAATTAATTAAATCTTGTTTATTAGAATTTTTAATTAATAAAATTGACTAATTAATTAAAAAATTGATTAGTTTTTAACAAGGGTATTAAAATAAATCAAACTGAAAAATTAAAAATTGAGTCGAAAAGTTCATAATTTTTACAATTGAAATGGTTAAATTAGTTGAATTTTTTAATTATTAATTTTAACATTTTAATTATTATAAATTTTATAATCATTTTATATAACAATTTTCATTAATATTTATTAACGAAAATCTTATCTCTTTATTTTCAGTAACATATTCTACTTGGATTTTGATAAAAGTACACGAGATGTTATTTTCAGTTACGAATTCTACTTGAATTTTGGTAACTACATTACATTTCTTAAAAAAAGTTCCAATATAAAATGATTGTTAAAATTAAATGATTGAAATAAAAAAGATCTAATAATTAAAATATTGAAATTAGAAATAGCATTAATTTGAATAACTTAAAAATTATATAAAAATTTATGCTCTTTATTAAACTGATTTATCAGAGTTTTTCTCTCTTTTAACGAAGCTACTGCTATTCTCCTAACTCTCTTTATGTGCTCTCCACTTTTATTAATACAGTTGCATCTCTATCCTGAGGTTGGTACCTGTCGGGGGTTGGTGTCTCCGAAAGTCCTGTCGAGGGTTCATATCTCCGAGCGTCCTATTCTCCTACCTCTCTTTATGTGCTCTCCGCTTTTATTAATACAGTTGTATCTGTATCTTGAGGTTGGTACCTGTCGGGGGTTGATATCTCCGAAAGTCTTGCTTCTTTATTTTCTCCGGCTGTCTACAGTGTTAGGACAATGGAATACAGACGTCAGGTCTAATTCATTACTGTTGAATGTCCATCTCATTTTATGTCTGTATTCCCTTTCTTTTAAAATGTAAAAATTTATTCATAAAAAATATCATTGCTCCGTTAGCGGAGGTTATGTTTGATTTGGACATAAAAGTCAGAATGAAATGGAATAAAATAGAAAGATTTATAATTAAATAGAATATAAATAAATATAATATTAAAATTTTGTTATTTTAAAAGAATGAAAAATTTTATAATATAATGTAGTAAAATGTTATTTGAAAGAGCAGTTTATAATGTAATATAATAAAAAGTTATCTATCATTATTCTATCTTAAATTCTTATATTAAAAGTTTCTTATTTTTACTATTTAGGATAAAATGATATGTAATATGAAATCTTCTGCCTTTATCTCATTCTAGTTGGTTTCATTATAAACTATTTTTTCAAGCAATAGTATAATATTCATTCTATTAATAAATTCCCAGTAAAATTTAGTATTAGAGTTCTTCGGGTAGCTAGGCCTAAAATATAAAACGAAAACCTCCTTAATGTATTACAATATGTGATTGTTTTTAATATTAATATTTCCAGTAAACTAGAAACTGCTTACGAATTTAATGTCTAAGATTTAACCCAAACCTAACCAATATGAAAGGATCTTGTTTCCAATGATTAGCCTATTACCTTTTTCACCCCGCTTGTTTCTCGAGGTGCTTGATTATAACAAAGGGTCAATGTAATTAAGTTCGATCAATATCATACTCATCTAAGAACTCAGAAAGCATTTTATCTTTTCCTTTACTAGCCATATCAATGATAATTTTGTGACTTCATTGATGAACTTTCATTTTTATGAATTTTGATACTATTGTTCCGCATAACTCATTTACTGGTCACATCATCAAGTAATGTTGACGTATTAGAATAATTTGACTGCAGTATCATTATCATCATTATCACCACTGAGTCTAAAATCTCGCATTGAAGCAAGATCTAAAGAAGGTTTGAGAGTACGCATTTTTACCCCTCTATAATAAAGAGGTTATTTACGGTAGACCCATATGTAGATGTGACAAAAAATAGTGATGCAGGTTAACAGAATGAAAAAGTAAAAGAAAGTAAGAATAATAAATCACAAATCATAATAATAATAATAATACAAAAAATACTTAATACAAATAATAAAGATACAAATACAAAATACAAAATATTAATATAATAATAATAATAATTAAAAAACTGAAACTAATAAGAAACTCAATCAAAGAAAAATAATAATAATAATAATAAACGTGAAGGACGCTTCTATTGGTGAGGCATGCAAAGTAACACCAAAATTTGACCCCCACTCAAAAGTACTTGGTCCAAAAGTGACTAGTAAGGTTTGATAATAAAGGACAAGCTTATTTACAGGTTGGACTATTAGGAATCATCAGGTTGGTAACAGGTCTCACAGCTGAATTGTTTGCAGACTTTTTAGGATGCTTGAGGCAAAAAAAATTTCAGCAGACTTGTGATGCTCCACCGAGTTTACGTTTATCTATTGCAATGCAATAACCATGCATCATCGTCTGCAACAAGCACATTGTGCTTGGTTGAGGAGAAGAGAGCTCTACTCGTTACGCATCATCCTGGGTAACGCTCATGGCTTATAAGAAAACGGACGAGTGCATAACTCGACCCACGGAACTTTCACTATGCGTAACTAACAATAATATATACTAAAAGCATAGAGTCACACTAGCATACATAACTAATAAATGTAACTAACAAGGATGACTTGAACAGCTAACCCTTACCTCCACCGACTTATGGGAGCCACACATAGCAATGACCACTGTCAACATACACACACACTATATACCGAAAACTTAGATAAGCGACAAGGTTGAAGTAATACTCTTAGATACTTGATAATGTTGAATCCCCTTTGAATGCTGACGAGCTATAGCTTGCCCTACCCATCATCAATGAAGAAATTGTTAAAAAAGGATAGAGAAAACACTACTTGATAACCACTATCATGTCTACCGTACTGGAATCGTGCTTTGGCAAATCTCTCATTAACCTCACTTATTCGTTGTTTTGTCTCTAGCTTGAAAATTCCAATGGAGACGAGGTACATTGACATCACTACAAAATCTGCCAACTAAATGCATTCCATTTAATTAAAAAGAATAGCAATGCCACATCTTATCAAAAACTTCTAATTTTCCTTATTTCCTTGTTTTTGTTTGATCTTTATTTTAGTACATATAAAATGTAAGCAGATATGCATTCCTATGATATGGATATCTTTTTTAATTCAGAATAATTTCCACATCTGTTGCTAAATTGAAAGGATTAAATAGTTGAGATGTACGCAAGTGCAAGTTCAAACATAGCATTATTGTTGTTAACCTCATTCGATGCATTTACTAACATTTGAATTCTGAAAATTTAAAAAAATATTTACCTTTTTATTCTGAAATAAAAGCTTATAATAGTTTATTAACAATTCCTTTTCAATGGTAGAAATTAGTTGATTGCTTCTAAATATCTGCTGTCCGCAACTTAAATCAAAGTTTATAATTACCAAAGTTTGGGCAAGAGAATTTCGGAATTAAATAACTAAGGTTTCTTTCAAGATTGAACGAACAAATTTTCAATGATAAAATTAATTAATGCCTTTTCATATACTAAAATCTGGGTTGCAAATATTGACATATATCTGTATCGACTTATCATAAAATTAATGCCTTTTCATATACTAAAATCTGGGTTGCATATTCTTCATTTTACGGAAAAAGATAAGTAAACCATTCATTATGAACATTTTCTCATATTCACAGCTTTTAGTGACGGACACCGATTCCCTTTCTTCAACCTTATAGATTTGGAGTTAAGACATCCATGACGAAAAAAGATAGAAGGTCCGTAAGAAATTAACAAAAATAACTTGCAATAATTTTTGAACAAATAATCTAAACAAATCCATAATTTACTTGTATTTAGCCTGATAATTAAAAAATAGAAGTGTCTTTTTGTTTATCAAGCATTATAATATTTACTCATATTTTTCATTGTTAAAGTAATAGGTACAAAATTAAATCGATTCGATCGGCTCAATCGTATAAATTTTGAACTAGTTAAATTTTTAGTTCAGTTTTTAACTCTTCAATTCAATTTACTTTAATAATCTTGTTGTTAAAAACTAATTAGTTTACTATTTAATTGGACGATCTAATACTAATTAAAATTTTTAAATGAATTTTCTTCGTAATAAAAAACGTAAGATAAATTAAAAATCGAAATCCATCTCTATTAGTGCGGGGAGCCTACTTACTTGGGAGATCTACATCGTAGGTCTAATGAAGGAACATAATCGTGGGATCTTAAGACATTAGGTTTATGGGTTTTTATCACTTACATACTCCTTACTAATTCCATCTCTTTTCATTGTAGAATTTCTACTCACATTTGATATCCCAACAATCTCCCTCTTAAGTGTGGGTTTTCATGTTGGGCTTAAATTCTCTCTTGAGCGAAAACTTTTTTCTTAGTAACTCGAATATATGACATCATCAGGAACTCTTTTATGTCACTGGTTTTGGCCCACGAGGAGTTTCTTTGCTCTTTTTCGTGGAGAGGCAATCACGAGATTCGAATACTGTTTTCATACTTGTTCCTTGTTGAACCATTGGTTCTGATACCATATCACTTGTTGGTGCTAAGAAGCCTACTTATTTGGGAGATTTACATTATGAGCCTAATGAGGGGAACATATTCGTAAGTTTTGACACAGTATACTCCAACCTAAAATTTTAAGACATTAGATTTATAAATCCTTTCTATTTTATACCCCTCGCTAATTTTATCTCTTTGGATTCTTACTTCCAGGTTAGATCGTGAAATCTTATACATGTCATTCACGTCTATATAAAGGAAAGCGCTGCGATGTTCTTTCATAAACACCTTTTAATATTCATAGCCTGGATTGTAGCTTTTGAAGATTATTATCAGCCCAAAGAACATGAGTCTTTTGGGAAAGTTGGAGGGTGATGTACAGATCAAAGCTCCAGCAGGCAAATTTCACGATGTCTTCAGTTGCAGACCACATCATGTGAATACCATGAGCCCTGACAAGGTTCATGGTGTTGATCTCCATGAAGGCGACTGGGGTAAAGAGGGGACTGTCATCACCTGGAATTATACTCATGGTATATCCTCTGCTTAAGATCATTTTAATAGGAATCAACCAAACTTATTTTGTAATTCTTCGATCTCAAGACTCCACTCGTCTTTATGGTTTTGCTATAATTGATATGTTAACTGTGATCAACTAGGAACAAGATAGCTAAAGAAAAGGCTCTTAAGCTCCTTATATGCCCGGCTTAATATATAATCTATAACTTGAACTACTAATATGTGTAGCTGATTTCTAAGGGGAGTGTCATCTAAAGGAATGACTATCGCGACGAGTTATTGGACAATTATATATACATACAAACTCCCTGATATTCTTATTTTTTTTATTGCTTGCTTCCAAGAGTTTAAAGTCTCTACTCTCTAGCGAGATCTATTTATCAACTTAAGAAAATCGTCGTAATGACGATAGCTACTTAGCAAACTTTTCACGCTAGAATTTTCCAACCGTTTTTCCTCCGTGGAAAATTGAGAAGAAGAAACACTACATGGAGCAAATACTAGGTAACTAAATTGTTACCTAAGCAACTCATCTTAATGAACAAACTTAAGTAAACATTTCATCTAGATAAACTGTTGATCGAAAGTATTGATAACTCATGTTTGCTTAAGTGCTCGGTTTCTGGGAATTGATGAAATTTTTATTTGGTCATATGGTTAAGTTCCTTTCTAGTCACCAGAAACAGCCTCTCTACTATGTAGGGGTAAGGCTGCGTACTATATAATAGAGATTTTCGACTGGGTAATGATGATGGTTAAGTCCCTTTCTAGTGTCAGTCCTCAATGACAGTTTTCAATGTTAATGACTGACAAGTTTGCATGAATTTTTGAAGATGGGGTTAAGAAAACTACAAAGGAGATAGTAGAAGCCATTGATGATAAGAACAATTCAACCACCTTCAAAGTGATAGACGGGGATCTTACGAAGGAGTACAAGGACTTCAGGTTCATAGTTAAAGCCACTCCCAAGCCCAATGGTGAAGGTAGCGTGGTCCGCTGGACTCTTGTATACGAGAAGCTGAATCGTCAGATCCCAGATCCTACCACATTGCTCGAGTATTTACTCCATTGCAGTAAGGATATTGATGCTAACCTCGCTCAGACTCAAGCTCAGAATTAAAACAGTACTATATAAAAGTGTGCTTTTCCGTTGTAACAAAAATAATAAAATTATATGCATGTGCGCGTATACGAAACAGAGTTGTAATATGGTTGGCAGACTCCCTAATTATGTAAGGGTGTGTAACAATAATTTCTGTATTTGGATCTTATCGTTTATGATGCATATGATATATATTTGCCTTTTTGCAGGCAATGAGTGATCCCTTGTTCATCTCAATAAACACCTCATGTGTCTATTTGATTATTGGTGTTGACTTATGTTCTTGAATTAGGCACAAAGTTTATTTTGTCTTAATGTTTTCATTAAAATTCAAATAAGTCAAATAAAAATTTTATTCTAAACTAAAATTTCAATCAAAATTAAATTAAATCCTAACATTTTAAAATTTAAGAGATATTCTTATATTTTAAAAATTATAGTTAATTTTAAATTAATAGTTTTATATTTTTTCGAAGGCGAAATGACTAATTAGACTGTTGTTGAAAGGAAACCCTAATTTTCCTCCTTGGCCATAAAAACGCTGAATATTCTTGAAGAACTTGGAATAACTAACAAAAATCGTTGGGGAGTTAAAGTCGTAACTATAGAAAGAAGCTTTGAGATACATGGCTGTCTCATATGATCAGATTCCAAGTCTTGCAATCAAAGAAACGAATAACGAAAAACCTTTTGAGAAGAAAATGTTATTTTTGAGTTCTTTCCCTACATCATCGCCTGACTTGATCTTAATGGACTTGAAGCAAGCAAAATTGAACCTTGGTAAAATAACTTATTGGGAGAAAAATATACAATTCTCTACAAGACCAACCAAATATTAATGACAAGAAACAACTCTTCAAATTGCAGTAGCGAAATAATGTGAGAATAAGAAAAGAATGAACTCTTCAAATTGTAGTGGCGAAATAATATGAGAACAAGAAACTTTAAAGATGAAACAAACTTCAAAATTTAACATGAAAAACCCTCCAATGTAGAGAAAGAAACCACAGGGCAAAGTGATAAATAAATCTACTAAACTCAATAAGAATTTAAAGAAAAAGTTGATCTATCACCCCTAAATAATATGTTGTCTCATAAAATTTCATGATTGAAACCAAAGTTGATGTTACAATTAACAAATTCTCAAATTAATCTTAAAAACATTCAAACAAGGATGAAAATACAATACCTTTTGTCCTCTCCCTGCTTTTCCTCACTTTTGGACATTGTGGTTACACTCTCTACAAAAATATGTCATTTTCTCCTTTAGATCACAAAATAAAATTTTCTACAACTTACATAGTTGTGTAAGTAACCATGTATCTTTCCAGCATTGCCGCAGTCGCAAATATATATGGTTATAGTGAGTTAGATGATCTCCACACATAATCATGTATCTTCACAGTAGCATGTACGTGATTGTGTATAAGACCATGTATGTCTTCACCTTTTCATACTTTCTTCACGTGTTTACAGAGACTTACACAATTGATCCACATAGTAATGTCAGTCAAGACATAGGTATGTAGCACTCTACTCGATTGTGTTTCTCCCCAGAAGAGATTCTTCCATTGTGTCTTCACTTGTTCTTCATTCCCATGAACTATAAAGTCGTCTTCAATCACTAAAAGTTTCAAAATAGGGTTGGACAGTTAATAACCCTTTTTCAACCTAAATATGGGGATGACACATTATTCTTCACCATCTAATTAATATAAATCTCAATAAGCATACTATAAAGCTCCTGTTATTGCTTAGAACTACTTTAGTCAGCATATCAATACCATTCAAATCTGTATGAATCTTCTTCAACATTAATTATTGCTCTTCTATCACGAACCTCAATCAATGATATCTGACATCTATGTTCTTTGTATGGGAATGATACAAAATATTTTTTCTCAAGTTAATAGCGCTTTGACTATCACAAAATTCCACATAATCTTCTTGCTTCACATCCAACTCTTAAAAAGGACTTTTTTAACTAAAACATCTCCTTAAAAGCTTCCACTACAGCTGCATATTTTGTTTTAGTAGTAGGTGATAAGTGTATATTTGTCTAATATTTATGTTTTAATTATTTTTTTATTCCTCTTATTGGTTTAATTATTGCGACTTAATTTGATTTAATATTTCCTTATAGGGAATTATAATTTTTAGAGGTTTGAGGAAAGGAGCCCATCGATTGTGAATTAAATGAGTGGCTAAAGGCGTGACCAAGAGAAACGAAGAAGCATGAAGGGAATTAAGGGAGGTTGCAAATAAATTGTCACATCACACATCAAGAGGAATGCAAGTTGTGCTGTTAGAGTAACGCACAAAGGAATTAATTAGAAATTAACGCAACAGGTGACATCAAGGAAGAGGAGCAGCCGTATATAGAGAAGTAGCGTGAACCAAAGAGTGCAA
>JANTNU010000233.1:9033178-9045472 GCA_024752395.1 Erythroxylum havanense | reverse complement strand
CATACCATCATATGTTTAAAACACGAACTCACATGTTATCCCTAATGCCAAAAATCCGATTCGTAATCTCCAGATTGAATCCAAAACCTGTATTTGACATATTCTCCATTTTTTAATTTATCAGCCCAAACACAATTGCATGTTCTCCTAATTCATCTACTCTTTTACTAGGCAATATACTTGAATCGGAAGTGGTAACACTATAAGAAAAAATGGAGTTTAGTGAAATTAACTTATTTAGTAACGGAATTTACTCACAGATAAAGGTGTCGGAGATATGGCCATATGTAAATTTACTGATGAAAATTTTGTGTACCGTTAACATATTAATGGAGTTTAGTGAAATTAGCTTATTTAGCAATGAAATTTACTCACAGACAAAGGCGTCAGAGATATGGCCATATATAAATTTATTGACAAAAATTTTGTGTACTGTCGGCGAATATGCCAATGGTTATTCTATTCGGTTGGTAAGTTTACTGACGGAGAAGAATTTTTATCGAAAAAATTATTGATAGATTTTGTTATTATGTCGGTAATTACTGACAGTTATTTTTATTGATTTCTAATTTCGGTCGCAAATCAAAATGTTCAGTTTCTCTGGAAGCCACCATAGAGAGAACTTTGCTAAATTTCTTCGTACTAATCGCAACACTTATTATATTCTAGTTTTGGTAGAAAGTTAAGAAATAAGAAGGATGTGGCTCCACTGCCACCAGGTCCTCGAGAATTGCCAATAGTTGGATACCTTCCCTTTCTTGGCCAAGACATTCATCGAGATTTCACAAAATTGACTAGTATCTATGGAGATATCTACAAGTTTTGCCTCGGTAATAAATTGTGTTTTGTGGTTAGCTTCACGAACCTAGTAAGTGAAGTTGTTCAAGACCAAAACAAAATTTTTTATGAACTGTAACCCACCTCTCACTACCAAAATTAGCTCTTTGGGTGCAAATGACATAACTTGGAGCCCTATGGTTTTGAATGGAGAAAGATGAGCAAGGTCTTTTATCCAATAAATGAAAAAATACATGACAATGGTTGCAAAAATACCTCCACCGAAAGACACGATGATAATGGTCGGAGAAGACAACGTTGATGAGCAGAAGAGGAGTCCACAACAAAGAAACCAGAGAGAAGAAAACCAAAGAGGAGATGCAACAGGAAGAAGGAAGAAGAAGATGTAGGTGTGGGAGGAAGGAGGGGAGATGTCAGGTGAGTTTAAAGTTAAAGAAAACGATGTCGTTTGATTTAAAGTTATAAATGGAATTTCTGGGAGGCGGAGGTAAGATGTTGGGTGAGTTTAAAGTTAAAGAAAACGATATCATTTGGTTTAAAGTTATAGATGGAATTTACCAACAGAAATTTTCTGTCTAGAAACTCAAAAAAATTTTATTCCGCCAACAATCCCCTCCATCATTTGGTTTAAATTTACGATTCAAACTTTTTTTTATCCCGCCAATAGTTCTTGCTTTTTTTACCAACAGATATCTTATACCGTTGCTAAAGCTACCTTCGCTACCAACGGCCATCTTATATCATCGTTAAAGTTCATTGTAAAATTTGTCGAGATGATTTCCCTCCATATTTAGCGACGGATATTAGTACTGTCACTAAACGAAAATTTTTCTATCAATTTTACCAACATAAATACATTTTCCGTCGATAATGGGCAACGGTATATTTTTCGTCGCTAATTCCTGCTTTCTTGTAATGTAATGATGAAGTGAGTAATTTTCCTAATTGATATTTTTATAATATGTTGTGGGTATCATGTTTGCTAATCGTTTTCAAGCATTAGATAAGTAATGCATAGTCATCTTGTTTATTTTTTAATTATTATCAAATGAAGCATTGATTACATATTATGGTAAACTGAGAAACTCATATATGGAAAACATATTGTTTTGTGAGAAAATCGTACATAGTCTTTCTATCTATTGTGATTAAGGCACCATAAATAGTATATTATGATGGACTTTTTCCATTTTCTGATTGGGTCCATTAGAGTTGTTGTGTGAATGAGTCACTTTTTAAGAGATAATCACACTTTGATATTTGAAATCCTTGTGACATCTAAAAATGTATGTATATTTCACAAGCATAAACTATGCAAGCAAGAAGAGGTAATTCCTTAATAAGTTTAAAGAAAAAGATTTCCTAAACTATGGTGATAAATACATAAATTAAATATGCTTAATGAGTTTAATTTAGGTTAATTATGCAAGCAAAGTGTGGTAATTCCTTAATTGAGTATACTTGTGTGCCTCATATACATTAAGTTAATTGTTATTTCAACCTTGATAATAAATCATTACATGTTAATTGGAGTTCCACATTAGTGAACCCTAAAATCCTAGCTTTGGTTATACTAATTTCTTTGTTATTTAATTGATTTTCTTAATTAGTTTCATAAGTTAATTATCTTTCATAAGCTTTTGTCTTATTTACTTTAATTACATTGTTGGTTGGGATTAATAACAAAAGTAGTATAATACTCGTAGAGTCAATACTCCTTAATCTGTTACTTGCTATAATTGATTATGTGCACTTGAAAATAGATCTAATCACTTATTAAAGAATTCTTTCTCTATAGTGTTCATATACTATATGAATTCGGTTTGCAATTCTTTATAATCATCAAATCAGTTCCTTCATACATTTGTTTTAGCTTTCTTGGTTTTGATTATTTGTTAGTTATCTAGGGTACATTCATAGGTGGGTTTAAATTAATAAAAGAGATCTAAGAATATGTATAATATGGAAAACTCCTATATGACGCTAAGAAAGGAAGGAGAGTCATATGCAAAAAAGTGAGGTACTTATTAAAAAATGAAAAACTTTATTATAGGTCTTTTACTTTATCTTATTTGCATCTTCACATATTGGTTGGCCAATACATCATATTTGTCAATCAATTTATTGAATAATACCAATATATCAATCAATAGGCTAAAAAACTCATGGTATACATTTTTACTAACTTTCAAGAGTTATTAATCGACCATACTAATACATTGGTTAACCAAATATGCTTAAAGACAAGATTTAAAAAAATTCTTAAGTTCTTTCAAAGACTAAAACACATTCCTTGGACAAAATTTTTATTCAAAATCATTTAAAAAGTTCTCTAAACATTTGTTTAAAGATTAAAAGTTTTCATTAATGATTAAAATAAATTTTGCCTTATACCAATATGCAAATGATCATATAATGATTAAGCTCCTAATTTATTGAAATAATCAAGATAAGTTTACAAGAAGGATTACAATGGTTGCTTAATTCTTGATATGTTTGATCCCTTCTTATTCTTGATTATTTACTTAAATTGCGTATATGCTCCACTTTTATCATTTTCTTTATCCTTGACTAATCTATGGATTCAACTATCTCCTTTTCTCACTTTACCATTCTATTGAGTTTGATCTTTCATATCTTAACTTAATAATATCATTAAAGATGAAAACATAGTAGTAATGTATTTTGTTATATTAAAAATATGAGTTACAACTTCACTTGATTCAATAGAACCTAACTATGAATATGATTGATAAATTGGCGTGGGGGAAGAATGATACATATAAAATAAAATTGCGTAATATCTTTATAATGCTATCACAAATATAATCTCTATAAAGATAAAATTATAATCCTATTCATAGAATCAATATAAAAAAGGTTTTAGTAAAGGTATAAAACTCCTATAATCTTAACATTATATTTTTATTAAAATTTCAAAACATAAATAACTTTTTTTCTATAAATTTATAGATTTATGATAAGTTTGTGACAATATCAAGATAATTTTTTTTAGTGTGCCAAATTATTGAAATGGAGAGGAAGAGTAAATGTTTTTATTTTTTATATTGCAATTGTTACTGCTTCTTACTCTCAGTGCTTCACAATTAGTAACTTTTATATGAAATTTCTTTGAAAATCAATTCATCCTATTTAATTTCTCTACGATTTCGAGTTTGATTCCTATCCTGCTCTAAGACCAAGAATAAAAAAGTGAAACTTGATTTAAGGAAGGTGTTTGAAGAATATCATAAAAGAGTTATATGCAAAATTGACTTGTAAGAGATTTTGTTAATAAATTAATAAAGAAAAATGTATAGAACTTCTACCTTATAAACTTTATGTCACTTGTTAATGACTTATATATACCTATGAAGGGTATAATAGTCAATGCCAAAGGTAGTTATATGAAGGCCATAAAAAAAGAGAAGATATACATCAAGATGTATGTTTTAAGTTGCTGGAGTTCTTCTATTAAAAAATAATAGATATATATAGAAGAGTAGAAACGAAGATCTCTACAGTAAATTGGTAACAAAAAGTTCTTTAATCGGTGGAATTACAACAAGAATCCAAGTATGTGATTCTTTGTTTTATATGCATATTGAACGATCCTACTAAACATAATCTTTGTGATTGTGTTTTATTGTGATTATTATCTAACATTGGCATCAGAGCATGTTAATGTTTTTTCTGTTTTATGCATGTGTAAATCTATGTTTTTTTTTGTGATATGCTATTTCTTGCTATACTATACATTTGTTTTACACTTACGGTTTTACTCGTTCTGTTTTTTATAATCCAACCTAAAAATGTCAGTTTTCATTATGATTGTTGATTGTGAAAAACGAATGGTGTTTTATTTTTTGTTTCTTCTCATTCTGTTCCGAAAAGACAATGATGTTTGGTTTTTCATTTCTTCTCTTCAAAATGCTATTGTTTTTTCTAAAATTGGAATAGAAGAGTTAAAAAAATGCAAAAAACAAAACGAAGATGAAGAAGAAGAGACTTCTTCCTAAATACAATCTAACATTGGATAAGAGATATGCATATACTCTCAACAACAGATACATTGTTATATATAAAAGAATAATAAGATAAAAAGTCTTATCAAATAGTTCTTGTTTTTTGTGTGTGCAGATATATGTATAATAACAACCTAGAATGGGTTAAGGCTTTGGGCTTTGAAATTCAACATATCAAGTATGTGATACTTTTGGCCTGTAATGATATGTAAAGAAGTGGTTAAAGTTCTATGAATGAGTCATGTTTGTGTGATGTCTTATGGGCCCATAATATAATCACATTGAAGTTGGGCAAGACCTTATTATCTATATTAATAAATTAAATTAAATGTAGCATAAAGAATTAGAAATAAGTTTTCTAATTTACAAAAAATAATTTGTTTAGTTAAAATAAGAAGGATTTTCATTAGATATTAGTTTCTAATTAATCTAAGATAAATTGATTAGTTCAATTATAATTTAAATTTAAAATAAGTTTTTAATTCTATTTGAATTATTCATATTTGAATATTAGAAACAAGTTTCTAATTGATTAGAAATTAATAACATAATTTGAATAGTTCAATAAATTTCTAATAGAATTAAATTGTTTCCATAATATGACCATGAGTTTGCTATGTATTAGAAAAAATAATTTGTTATTTTGGGCACTTTTCTAATTCCTGAAATTTTGTTTTTAAGGAAAATGTCTATTATTAAGCGAATGTTTAAGCTTATTCGATATGAAGTACAGAAGAGACGAATTGGCAATATGTATGTAAAATTAGTTAACATGCGTTTAATGTCTGGAGACAGTCTAATACAATATGTTATTTCAGTTAATAACATGATGCAAGAATTATATCTTGGAGGTTGCCTAGCTTATGCAGATGTTGAAGTAAAGTACATGACTTTGCTTGTGACATTTCCTTAACATCAAGGCAAATTGTTACGAATGCTTTAGAATACTATATCTAATAAGAAGACTTATAATTTTTTA
Source organism: Erythroxylum havanense (assembly GCA_024752395.1). Taxonomy (NCBI): domain Eukaryota; kingdom Viridiplantae; phylum Streptophyta; class Magnoliopsida; order Malpighiales; family Erythroxylaceae; genus Erythroxylum; species Erythroxylum havanense. The sequence goes on along the minus strand of JANTNU010000233.1, from coordinate 9,039,670 downwards.
ATGATGACATTTATTAAAGAGATGCATAGAGGGGAGTTGATTAGGGCTTTATATCCTCTAAGTCTTCCAATGAAAATAGTAAGACCTATTGTACATCGAGCTTCGCAAACTGTGTCAAGCGAACTCGTAAACTCATTTCTGCGTAGAGTTCGTTACCTGTAGAATGTTAGTAGGTTGTAGCACAATTAATATAATATGTTGTTTTATAAGAACAAAGTCTTAATATTTATGTAATATGTTTACATGAATTTTATATAGGAATTAATCTAAAGTACAATAATTAGGATTCGATTGTTGTATGAATGATGATTAAACACATTTGTGGACTTTTGATTTCATAAACAATTGTGATCAAATTATTTATTATATGGACAATTAATGTGACATTAACGTGCATGTATATTTCTTTCTTTTTATAGAAACTTAGTGTTTCAAAATGGCTACTGGTTCAAAGTATATTGTTGCTGAACTTAATGGGGGTGAGCAACTCAATGATGACAATTATGAAATCTGGAGTACAAAAATCCAATATATACTGGAAGAGCAAAAGGCTCTTAAACCATTAAACCTAAACATGGACGCTCTTGAGGAGGGCACTACAGCCCAACATAGAAGAGACTGTGATGCATATGAATTATGAAAAAAGAAGAACTTTTTAGCTCGCATCATGTTGCTGAGTAGTAAAGATAACGATATCATGCGTCAGTTCGGTAAATTCAAAATTACAAAGGACATATGGTCTGCATTGGTTGCTTGTTTTGGAGGTGCTTCAATGACCAAACTGAGGTCACTTACTATTACATTTGATACTTATAAGAAGCACCCAGATGATAAAATACAAAAGCATTTGAGAAAAATGTCCAACATGATAAGTGAATTACATGATGTTGGTCATGAGTTTTTTGATGAACAACAAGTGCAAGCTGTGATTCATTCACTGCCTCAGAGTTGGGAGCATATAAAGATGCACCTAACTCAAAATGAAAACATCAAGACAATCAAAGATGCTACAAGGCATCTCATCTTAGAGGAAGAGCGTCTTGAAGCCTCAAAGATGTCTTTTGAGGCTTACGTAATTAGTCCTAGCTCACTTGGAGCTATGAATAAGAAACGCAAGCATTATGGTGGATATAAGTAGAAGACAAATATGGAATTCAACCACTCTCCTCAGGAGTCCAAGAAGACAAAATGGTACCAATGTGGAAAGGAAAAACACCCCTTCAAGAAGAAGAACATGAAACATGTGAAATGCTATAATTGTGGTAATAAAGGTCACTTTGCTCAAGATTGTACCGAGCCCAAGAAGGTATAACTTTATAGTACAAACATTTGTTATGTGAATGTTTTTTGTTCTATTTTTCTAACTAAATCATATCTTTTATGGATTGTAGACTCAGGAGCAACCAACCATGTAGCGAAGGATTGTGATGCCTTCATTGAGTTTCATAAACTTCTATATGGTAGTCGATGGTTTTATGTAAGTGATAATTCCAAAGTTGTTGTACAAGGAATTGACACATGTAAATTGTATATGTATGGAGGGCGACTCTTCATCCTACATGAAGTATTATTTGCTTCATAGATTCGTGGGAATTTTTTTTTATCTATGTTAATGTTAATTAAACTTGGTTTCAATATAAATTTCCATAGTGGTGGAATGGATTTGTATTTTGGATTTATTAATTATAGTTATGGTTTTTAATGTGATGATTTTATTGTACTGGATGTGTTAAAGGAAAATATTAATATTAGTTATTCATTATTTACATCTAGTAATTCCAACAATGATGCAACTTTGTGGCATGCTAGACTATGTCATATTGGTCAAAATTGAATCAGTCGATTACGTAAAGAAGGGCTTTTAGGTAATCTAAGTCAAGTAGATCTACTTATATGTGAGCATTATTTAGCTGATAAAATGGCAAGAAAGTCATTTGGAAAGAGAATACGAGCTTTTTTTCGTCGCCTTTATAGATGACTATACTCGATATGGTCATGTTTATTTGATTTCTCATAAATCGGAAGTATTCGATTGTTTCATAAAATACATAAACTTGGTTAAGAATTAACTAGATAAGAAAATAAAAGCATTACGAATTGATCGTGGATAAGAATACTTGTTAGAAAAGTTCAAGACTTTATGTGATGAGAAAGGAATAGAAAGGTAATTAACAATTCCTAGAACTTCACAGCAAAATGACATCGATGAAAGACGAAATAGGACGTTATTAGAAATGATTAGGTCCATGATGTCCCAAGTAAATTTACTAATCACTTTTTGGGGTGATGCGTTGCTAGTAGGCACCTACGTACTTAATCAAGTACCCACGAAATCAGTTACTAGCATACCATATGAGTTGTGGATTGGTAGGAGACTTGATGTGTTAATTCTTAGACCTTGGGTTGTGCAGCTTATATTCATGATCTCTCTTACAAACATATAAAATTAGGCCCCAGAGGGAGAAAAAGTATTTTTATTAGATACTCAGAACACTCAAAAGAATACGTGTTCATTAGTGAACAAGGTAATGGAGGTGTAACTAAATTTGAGTCACGAGATGTAACATTCTTAGAGAATGAGTTTCCCAAGCAAAGTGAAATAGGTAAAGACCTATTTTTATATGAGTCACTTGATCAAAATGATTCTATTATGAAGAATTAAGATAAGGAACTTCAACTAAGTGGGAGCAATTCCACAAAAAGATTCTCTATAATGATTGATATGAGTGGGAGAAATAAGATCAATCATGAATTTATTTATGACGAACCTCGTTTAAGAAAAAGTAATCGAGGAATAATTCCCCATTATCGTTTTGAGATTAAAGGAGAAATTAGAGGAACAAGAGTCAAGGAATGTAAATGAGGCTCTTATTGGCCCTGCTAAAGAAGAATGGATGAAAACAATGACAGAAGAAATGACTTTTTTAAGGTCAAATCAAGTATGGGACTTGGTTGACCTCCTTGAAGGGTGTAAAACAATTGGGAACAAATGGGTTCTCAAAATTAAGTGAAAAGCTGATGGCAATATCGAAAGATATAAGGCACGTTTTGTAGCAAAAGGATACACACAATAGAGGGAATTGATTACGAGGAAACTTTTTCACCCATTTTGAAGTTTGTTTCAATCCATCTTATTCTGACTATAGTAGCCATTATGGATCTTAAATTACATAAAATGGATGTAAAAAATGTTTTTCTCAATGGAGAATTAAATGAAGAAATCTATATGAAACAACCTGAAGGTTTCATCAATGTAGGTTAAAAAAATAAAGTATGTCGATTTTTAAAATCAATTTATGGCCTGAAGCAGTCTTCAAGATAATGGTATATCCATTTTCATAACATAATCATTTCGTATGATTTTCAAATAATCGATGAAGACCATTGTGTATGTTAAGAGATCCAAAGATAATTCGCGATTTTATCTTTATATATTGATTGCTTATAATGACTGTGTGTTTCTTACAGCAAATCAAAGATTAGTTATCATTTGAATTTGAAATGAAAGACATAGGTGAAACAGTATACATTGTTGGAGTCAAGATTTCAAGAGATTGTTTGAAGAGATTGTTACCACTTTCACAAGTGATGTACATTCAAAGAATTCTTGAACGATTCTGTATGCAAGATTGCAAATAAATTGATATTCTTATTGCTAAAAATGAAGGCCTTATTAGAAAATTGTCTGTCAATGCCATAAGAAAGGGAATAAATGAAGAATATTCCCTACTCTAGTGCAGTTGGAAGTCTTATGTACTCATGTGTACAAGTCTAGATATTTGTTACACTATTAGGATGGTGAGCAAATATCAATCAAATCCTGGCCAAGCACATTGGAAAGCAATAAAGAGAATATTGAGGTATCTAAAGGAAACTGTGGACTATGCGTTATGTTATCAAGGCAATGATCTATGTATACAAGGGCATATAGATACAGACTAGGAAGGAGATTTAGATGAAAGAAAATCTTCCTCAGGATATGTATTCTTACCAAACCATGGAGCAATATCATGGAAAAGTAAGAAACAATCTTACATTGCATTATCCACAATGGAAACTGAATTTATAACATTCTCAACTACAGTACAAAAGGTTGTATGGCTTAATCAATTCTTAGTGCATTTGGGAGTCATTAAAGTGAAATTAATCCAATGACTATCAATTGTGATAGTCAAGCTGCAATCGCTTATATAAAAGACTCCAAATTTCATTGTAAGAAAAAGTACATAGATACCAAGTATAATTATGTGAAAGATATAGTTGTACGAGGAGAAGTGAACATGAGATATATATTTACACAAGATATGATAACAGACCCAATGATATAGCCAATTCCTAAAAATGTACACATTGGGCATGTAAAGTCACTAGGATTACGTAGATGTTGAAATGTACTGATAAACATTTCTCTGTGTATGTTCACTCGGTATAATGTCGTATGTTTGGATATAATGTATGATGAAGATTATAAATTGCGTATCATTTGATTCATGAATATATGTATTTGTGTATAAATATATTTTGGGATGAATTATAAGTATATGAGACATATTATAGATTGGCCCTTTCACAGGGAAAATCACCTATAGTATTTATGCTCGGTAGAGATGAGACATGTTTAAAGTTTATTATCTAGGTGATAACTAAGAGGGAGAAACTTGAACTATAAATGTTGCAAAGAAATTGGTTCATCGTGATTTGTTAATCACTAAATTTTTCTTACATTGCCATATGTGAGCTCTGAACATGTTTTGAGTAGATAAGTGAACTCAAGTTAAACATTGAATATATTACGGTATTTCTTGAATGAAAGATGTTCAAGTTAAATGAAGAAAGTAAATGCTGTAGCATATGACTCATATCATGCTTGCACAACTGACCAAAAAAAAGAGATTAATGTAAGTTGTAAGATCTCATCTTACATTATGTGAGACCCTTGAGGTTAAGAAGAACCTCATCATATACCCTTATGACTCTTGTTTTATTCTTGAGAATTGAATTTAAGATTTGCTACTTTAGGTTATTGCTAACAGATCATGCAAGATACGATCCTATAGAATAATTTTAGGAAAGCAAATTAAATTTAATTCAAAAGAGAATTGAGAACAGACGAATGTCATTTATTTTAGATCATTGACTCGGATGAAAAGTATTTATAGATGACCATTGTCTCTTTAGTACAGAACTTGAATACAGTCATGACTCAAGAACTAAATGAGATCAAAGAAAAATGCAAATACGAGATATGACCTAGGGTATAACATACAATGTCTGCTCCGGGACACTTAAGTTTCAGGATCAATTTGTTAATCGAGATGTCATATATTCCTACCAGATGTATAGCAATGTGCTCTCGTCATATACTGATCACACCGGCTATTGAACAAGTATGAGCACTACAGAATTTGTTTTATTTTTCATAAGATTAAACTTATCATGTGTGAGTGGGAGATAATGACTTTTATATACCAATGAAGGGTATAATAGTCAATGTCAAAGGTAGTTATATGATGGTAGTTATATGGAGGCCATAAAAACAAAACGAGAAGATATACATTGAGATGTATGTTTTAAGTTGTTGGACTTCTTCTATTAAAAAAAAAATAATAGATATATACAGAAGAGTAGAAACGAAGATCTTTGCAGTAAATTAATAACGAAAAGTCCTTTGACTGGTGGAATTACAATAAAAATCTAAGTACCGATTCTTTATTTTATATGCATATAAAACGATCCTGTTTAACATAATTTTTGTTATTGTATTTTATCATGATTATTATCTAACACTTATATTTCATATTTGGAAGGAAGAGTGATTTATATATTAATAAAGGGTTTATATATATATCTTAATCCAAAACTTTAAAGAATCAAGCTATAGATTCTTTCTTATTTATGAATCAATGTGAGATTCATTAACCTTTTAATACTCTACTTTTAACGTCATTTGAACATCGTTGTGGAGGTTGAGATTCATGTTCGACAAGTTTTTAGTCTGTTTTACTCATTGTCTGTAACTGAATTCCACTCCATGTATTAAAATCCCTTACTAGAAAGTAGTAATGCAATTGATTCATTGTTCATTTCAACTCAAGTATTTCACTTGATCAAAGCCGAGTGCACATACCTTCTCATCCTTTACATTATATCCATCATCTGTATTGTAACAAACTAATTTCCTACCGATTGTTCTTTATTTACTAATTCCACATTATTTTGCTAACCCACTTCTAACAAACTTGTCGATCTGAGTGATGTCTAGTATTTTGTCAATTCCATTGGCGATGAGAAACCTGAAAAATTCAATAAATTATTCCTATATTCACAAAGGTAGTTTGCAAACCTAGCAAAGTTAGGAAGTGACGTACTTATCTCTAAGAACTTTTGCCATTGACTGACAACCCCCTGGAATCATTGATTGCATGTTTACAGCTATATTTGGGTTGTGAATACTCTGCCTAAGCTGAATCCAGCCATGTTCTCCATGTTCTC
>JANTNU010000233.1:8879490-8890088 GCA_024752395.1 Erythroxylum havanense | reverse complement strand
AGTCTTTTGTCTGTTGATCTTTTTTGAGTCTTGAGATTAGTTTTATGCTTGAGTAGCAATGATAGTTGATGTTATTCTAAAGCTTTTGTAACTTGGGAAAACAGCTAATAACTTGTTTTCCAGTTACCATATTTGGCTGAAAAGCAAATTTGTGTTAGAACTTTGTAGAGTAAAAGGTTTGTTTTCAGTGCCTAAATAATCACATATTTGAACTAGAAAGATGACAAATTTTGGGTGGGATTTTAGTCAGTTCTTTGATCATTTGTTTTTGTAACATATTTTACTGAATTATTATATTGCAATTATAATTTTTTGATAGTTTATATATTTTGTGCTCTTGATTTATGGCAGAAATGGATTCTGATTTCAATATACAGCATCCAGAATTATATGCTCTTCAAACTGAAGAAGCTGGTCTTGCAGTATCTGCAGCATCACGGTTACTGACAAAGCTTCTTGATTTTGAGCAGTTTCGCAATGCTATAAACTCTTCTTATTTCAGCACACTACTCCGACAAATCCTAAAATCGAGCATCCCTCTTCATTACAAAGATTGGGTGGCTGCATGCCTGGCCAAACTTGGCTCCTATAGTTCTAATGTAGAATCTGAGAGTCCCATCAACATGGAAGTAATTCTTTATGAGACAATCCCAAGACTGATAGAGCAGATGAAATCTTTCTCTATTGAAGCACAGGAAGCTGCAGTTGTAGAACTCAGCAGAATAATTTCAGAGGGAGTGGTAGATGCGACTACGACTGTTGCTTCTGAGGGTGCAATATATCCTTTGGTTAGGCTAGTAGAAGGAGGGAGTGAGAGGGCTGTCGAAGCTGCCCTGTCGATACTATATAATTTGAGCATGGACAACGAAAATCATTCAGCCATTTTAGCTGCTGGAGCAGTGCCAGTGTTGAGGAGAATCATACTAGCAGAGAAGCCACAGTGGAAGCGAGCATTGCACTTACTGAGAACACTACCTACATGATGAGATGAAAGCTGAGCTTGGTGCAAGTATTGATTCCATAAGGAATATTTCTGCCTTTGGAAGCATGCAGTATCTTGTACAGAAAAGTGAGTCAAGAGTTCTAATTACCGACATTGACAAAATTTTTGGTTGTGCATATAGGATGGATAGTGATAATCTTTGTCCCACTTTGTAGAGCCTATTTTGGAGTGGATGCATTCACAGGGAGAGGACATTTTCTGATGGCCTGGTATTAACAAGGCCCGGAACAAGTAGCTGCCCAGAAACTAATAAAATAGCTGCATTCCTGTCTTACATCACAAGGCATTATCATCATTTGATAGATAAATACATGCTCGAATGTTTATTCTTGCTCCGATGTTTATACTTTGAAGGTCTTATATTCATAATTCAGCAATGTTAAACCTCTTTTTTAGTGTGAAAGAAATAGATATTTCATATAGTTTAAGTAATTTTAAAAAATTCTATTCTTAAAAAAAAAATTCTTTCAAGTTAGGTTAAACATAATGATGAAATATACATGGTATGAATATCAGATATGCAAACACATAACTTGCTTATCCTTTAACACCATAATCATAGTCATTGTATATGCCACTCTTCCGACATTATTTTCATTGAATGTTACCTTGTTCTAATTATCAATTAAATATCCATGGTTAAATTACAAGTGTTAGCCTATACTAATTCACCCATATTAAACACTATAAGTGAGATAAGGAAATCAACATAAAGAAACACAAAATAGAGTTATAAAAAGTTATAACTAAATTGATAACATGTAGATATACATGAACTAGTAGCATTTATAAAATGAATATGTCCATAATAATTAAGAAATTATGTTAACTTTAGTGACAATAATGACTTATCAAAAAAAAACTTGCCCCAGATTGCATCAAATTGCAATATCTTTAATTATATTTACAGAAAAAAGAAAAAGAAAAAATTATCATCATAGATGCTTAAAAATAAAGACAAAAGATTTTTAATATATATGCCCCTAACTTTTGGATTACTTGTCTCCACCTTTTAGGATTGGTGGATGGTATAGAAGTATAATTTGACTTTTGTATGATTAGTCATAGATTTGATATAGAGGAGTCAATATTTGAATTGAATATCCTTCCAACACAACAATTACAAGTTGGTGTACATAATTATGTTCTTTATTGACTATTGGTTAACGTTATAAAATATAAAATATTCTATTACATTGATTGTTTTATTATAGTGTACTTCATAATTTGAAGGCCTTGAAATCTTTCCTCTTCCTGTACCTCTTCTACGACCTCTCTCTTATCCATTCAAGCTACCACTAACTTGTGATGTCTGACTTTCATTTAAATTTTGCATTTTTAATTATTGATTTGTGATCTTTTGCCTTTGCCTCTTACTTTTATCCTACTTCTTACTTTATTTGTGTCTTACCCTCTCCATACAAATAGTTTATTTTCAATTCCTTGAACTAGTTGGCTTTAATAGGTGGCTGTTCTTTTATTTGTGGGCTTTGGGTTATTGTTTCCTTTTTATGTGGACTTTATTAAGTATTTTTTGCAATGTCTCTTTTTTGTTAATTATTAGTTAATAATTAGTATATTGAAGGAAACTTTTAATAATCCAAAATTCATAACTAAAATTTCAACTTCTTTTATTATACCCTTAAATGTCGTACTTAATACATCTCATAATCCTCATATACCTAGCCATCTTTCTTGTATTTGGTTGTTGAAACATTTCTTTCTTTTTTTGCTTACAACCAAAAGTTCTCTTTACTATGGGATCTTCTATAATTTCAAATAATGACTAAAATGTTTCACTATCTAAAAGTTAAAGGAACTCCTCATAGGCCGATATAAATTGATTCTTATTGAAGAATTTATCAATATTATTCAATTTACTATTGGAAATTATATTTATGCCTGTCCTAAGCTGTATATGTATAAGGATTATATAATTTCATACAAAATATGTTTGTTCCATGCTCTAATTTATATCCATCAACCTCATTCTAAGTTATATAGTAATTAAAGCTCTTTCTAACTTGGTTATGATCATAAAATAAAAGTTATGGTACCATTTTGAAGGAAAAAGTCCCCTTTTATGGTTATTTTGGTCATCATTTTGTAATAATTTTCAAATTGCTAATGATTGACTTCATTCTTCTAAAATCTAGTTATTGAAGGTTCAACACATATTGTTGTCAATGCAATCACTTTTAGTATTAGCTAAAATATGACTCTATGATCCTTTTAGATATTCCAATTATGCTCCACACATCCCTTTCAAATATCTTTCAACTTTTAAAATTGATCTAGCAATATGTAAAACTAGATATTAAAGTTATCACCTCTCTAATCAACTCTCTAGTTAGCATAGATGTGCCTAGCACAGATCTTATGTTTTGCTTGAGGGAGTAAGTCCTTAATAGCATTCACAAGTCTTTGTTAACACATCCATTCAGTAGAGAAGAAAATTGATTAAATATAAATAGCAAAATGAACATAAATTAAATACAATACATAGACATATGATCCATGCATGTCTTTAGCCCTCGAATGCATATACATTATATATTTAAATACATTAAACATTTAAATTTACTATAAAAATATCTAAAATACATAGTTCATAGATCATTTCATGCATGTAATAATTTATTCAATACTTAGTCATGCTAATAAGAATTAGATCAAACTCCTCACTTGAATACGAATTAAATACATAGTTTGTATATCATCGCATGCACTCAATGATTTGTTCAATACCTAATCATATTAATACTAATTGGATCAAGTTCATCACTTCATTATGCATCATTAGTTCATTAAATAATTTAGTGATTTACTTAGTACATAGGGTAAAACCTTCTATGTTTGAAAATTAAGGCAAAATTTTCCCCTGTCCTTATCCACTTCTCCTTAGCTTCCTGTTGCCTTTCTTAAACTCCTTCTCACCTAACTCCCTTATTCATTGCTCTTGGTCTATTCTAACTTTCTTTATCTCATCTGTCATCATCTTACTCTTATTTTTTCTCATATGAGCTCTTTATTTAAAACCCACCTAACCTAATGCTTCTTATTGGTTCTCTTACTCATGCTTTCTCTTATCTCAACTGTGAAACTCTTTTTCCCTCTTGTCATCTACTTTGATTTGTTCAGATATGGTTACAACTCTTAGTGAACTTGTAGCTTTTTTTTTCACATATTTTGAAGCTCCCCCAAACCTGGTGCATTGTGGTTCTTTATCTTATCACCCCTTCCTACACACTTCTATAATTTCAGCAACTTCTTTTGTCCCTGCACCTTACAAATCTAGTTTCTAGACCATGTTTACCCTAGTTACTTACCTTTTTTTTTTTACCTATTACTTTCATTTCCATTTATGGTAAAGGACACTAATTGGACCCTTTATTTAATTTCCATCTTGCTTCTTTAAGTTAGCTTAGTATCTAGCCCATTTGCTCATGTAAAGTCAGGGGCTCTTGTTCCTACCTTTTATTTAGCCTCCCTTTTACCCAAGTTGCTTTACTATCCAGCCGATCTAGTCATGCAAAGTTAGGAGCTTTCATTGCCACCTCTAGTGCAAGCTCCTCCTCACGTAAGTTGTTTATATTAGTTCAGCTTTAAATTCTATAAGAAAAATATGGGGCCAAGTTCTTATTGATACAATTGGTGTTTCATCACTTTAATAATTCCCTCCTTCAATTTGAAATGGCCAACCTATAACGGAGCCTCCACTAGAAATCTTAAAGGAAGGTGCAGCTATATGGTCTAGCTCTCTTGTTGGGTTCTTCATAGATAACTGACTAACTTTTCTACTAGTTAATGCATGGTGGCATAAGTCATGAAAAAGTTTCAAAATTTTAGAGATTCTTATCTTAGAAGGGATCCATTTCATCTCTAAATTCTCCACAGAAGCTAAGGCATAAAAGGTATTGGATAACGGTCTATGGCAATTTTATGACCATCCTATTTCCTCCATAAATGGCAGTTTGGACATCATTCATTTGATTTGGAAAACAAGAAGATATCACTATTTTAGCACCCCACTCTTATAAGACACGTACCTAACATCCTAAACAATATTCGAATACATACCCTACAAGGATGGCATGCTGGAGCACTCATGTTACTAACTTAATCATGATATCATCATTAATACATAAATATCACAATATTTTAAAAACCAAATTTCTTATTTCATTTCATAAAAACCGAATATGTACATTGTAGCATTTCATATTTCATCACTATATGTAAATTATAAAAACTAAAAATAAAACACGCTACACATATGAGGAATTATACAAAAATTATATTTAATTTTTCATTCTCAGCTGACCGATCTTTGAACCATTTCTTCTTTCTAAAAATACAAAACTATGTTTTTTGTAAAGTCTCCCTGTCACTAATTTCTTCTCTCAGTCCTGAAATGTCAACATTACAATTTTGATGAGTTTTGCAAACTCAGTGAGGTAATTAGCTTCGATGATTCATTCAATTCATACATCACATCAATATATACAATCACATAATTCACATCATTTTATTTATCATTAGGTAATATCACATAGCACTGTGTTCACAATTGCCACATTCTCACTTACTTACAAGTCAACAATACATTTCAATTATACAAACATACAAAATAAATGTATATGCAATGCTCATGAGACTCATTTTTTATTATTACATTGTTGTGACCGAATGCCTAAGTATGTCCCTTATCTATTATAGATACTGGGGCTCATTGATAACTGTCCCTTATTCGAAGGAGATATAGGGCTCATTATATATAGTGAGCCTTTAGCTTTTAATCACACTCTGAGCTTTAAGTTCATTTAAGCGGTTACTCAGGTCATAACTGTCATTATCTGTTCATGCATTCATATAATGAAATGCGTCATATTCACATTCATATTCTCAATCAATCATATGATTTCATATTCACATTTGGAATATATTTATCATCGGACCAGCATTCAACAAAATTGTTTTGTTCACTTATTTCAATTAGATTCACATACATGGAGCACTTCCAATATCTTATTCATGCATCAAGCGCCTCTGACTTTCAAATTCCGGAATCAATACCATCAAATTCACATTTATAAGACAATTCAAAACATAATTTAAAACAAACAATCAATTAAATGAGACCGTTTAGATTACTCACAGGTTACTCCAGAAAGCTAATGTCTTGAAGTCCTGGTAATGTCTAGATGTTGATGTTCTAAATGCTCCTCTATATCATGCAATATACATTTACACATATCACAATTTTGCACAATTATATACGTACTCATTTATGCACACACATATATATATATGGATTATACACATGTTCAAATGACAATCCCAGGTATTTTTCCATTATTATAATCACATAATCATTCATATATCAAAACTCACATACGTATGATTTGAACTTAGGTTTACACCTCAATAAAACAAATTTATTCAAAGTTCATCATTTAATTAATCATTCCAGCTTTTTCTCAAAATAAACTTTCAGATCAACTTTGCATGATCATTATAACAAGGAAAATAGAGTATTTAGGTGACACTTTCTTCTAAAAAAATATTCCTCTATGTCTTAAGTTTTTAATGACACTAAGATCATACAATTTGGTTCCATATTGTGAAATTTATACTCAAAATACTTCATACTGTTCTTAAACTATAACAATGCTCTGTATCAACTTCAATCCAGATTTTGTAACTCTTAAAAATAGAATTAAAATTATATTTTTTCAAGAAATTTGTATATGTATGTATCTAGTTTAATCTAAATCAAAAATCATCTCATTTGGATATCTACAGATCAAAATATGGCTAAAATACTGAAGCATGTTTAATGAAAACACTCCATTTATCATATTCCAGCACACTTCACCATTTTCATCCTAAATTCATCACTCAATCTTTTTTGAATGAATTCAGATGGCCATAAATTCTTTTGAGAGAAATAAAAATGTGTTAGGAGTTTTTTGGTTTAAATTTCAAGTTATTTAGAGGTCATGAGAAGAAGTTATAGTAAAAAAATGAAGGATGTTCGAAACTGCCACCTTTCGGTAAGCCTTCACTGTCACGATCGTGCGTAAGCATGATCGTGCAATCCCAGTCGATAGCGCAATGTCACGATCATGCTCATGTATGATCGTGCACTGCAAATTGCCTCACCAATGTCACGATCGTGCACTGTCTCATTTTTTTCTCCAAAATCACAAAATGCAAACGTTTCTTCTCTCCTTCCTCTCTTTTGTTTAATCTGCCATTTCTGACTAATGTCTATCATTTTCTCTTAATTTTGACTCCCATTAGCTCAATTTATTCCTTGAAAAATCACAATCTATGATTGTTCACAAACATTAAGAACTGAACCTATCACTCATGCATCTTAATCATGTTTTTTACAATTTTTTCATTTTCCTACATTCTCTTTCTCTACTGCACTTTTTCATCTTCATCTAAACCTTCATTCTTAACTCTAAACTCAATTTAATTCATCTCTAAAATACCCAAAGAAATTCATGTATATCAACAGTGAAAACAAAGTATATGTGTATCAACTTTCATGAATTTCTGCATTCTTTTTATACAAACTTTTAATGATTTTTCTAACTCAAAATTCATTTAAACACCATCTTATAACATATTGATAATCAAATATACAAAAACAACATATGCGACATACCTAAAATTTTCACTCACGTTTCAACAAATAAGCATGCTCATTTTATAAACTCCGAATTTTCAACTAACGTGATGCATATTTCATCCTACATATCAAGAAAACCATACGGTACTTGTTTAAAACTCCAATTTCTTCAAAATCACGTGAACCCTTGCTATCCAATACAACACGATCATCAACAGTTGAAGGTTATAAGGTTAGATATTTCAGTGACAGTTAGGAAGGTAACATAGTGAAATAACAAGTAAAAAGGGAGACCAAAACTTACACTGTGAGGGTGATAAAGTTTCGGGGAGTAGTAAGCTTACAGAGGATAAAGAAAGTCACTAAGAAGAAGAAAGCAAGATCAAAATAATTAATTTGATCTTTTTAGTATATTCGTAGGAATAAAGGATAAGTTTGGTAAGTGACACTTGTCACTTGTTCAATTTCTATAAGCTTAAACTAGGTTATCTTATTTAACTAGTCCAATTATCTCTAATTTTTACTCTAATTATCTATCAAATTTCAATGGTATTTGTCAATAAATCCCAAAGTCATCTATAAAATTTTCCACTGTCATTTGATTTTTGTTTCTATTATCATTTATCAATTGTCTTGTCACTTGACATTTTTTATAGTCTAGAAATACCCAAAATTTTCGAAAATTTCTAAAATTTACCAAAAAATCCAAATCAATAATTACTATCACCAAATCATTTTTTAACACATATAAACCACAATTCTCAATATAATCATATTTAAATAATCAATTATACCCAAAAATGTCAATAAATACATGCACAATCATTTTAATATGCAAAGATCAATATTCACATGTACGTGTATGCTATATTATGCATAAATATGAAATGTATTTCCTAACCTTTCAATAAACTTTCATGTACACTATTCTAGAGTCCTAACCCTTAACATAGGATACGGAATGTTATAACTATAGATCAAGCTCCACAATGTCCCATTAAATAGATTGAGCTACATTGTAATCTTTATAGGAAAGCTTACAGTTATACATGAGTCAACTGCAACATTGAGAAGGATTAGCTATGTTCAATTGTGTTTTTTTAATTAACATTAATCAAGATTTACCATAAGTTATTCCACTAATGCAGATGGATGAAAATGGGAAACTTATTGAGGGTGTTGCCTTAGTGACATATCATTGGAGGCCCCAACCTCACCATCAAAGCAAGGAGTGGAAACCTATGAATAAGTTATTTAAAACAGGTTATTATGACAAATTTGCAGCCACAAATATGAGTTTGGAAAAAAGAAAAGTGCTTCAGAGAGAAAAAGTTCAAACTGTGCTCGAAGAATAAAATGATACTAAAAGCAAGCAATAGAGAAAAGTCATCGAAGGAAGTCATAATATTACAAGATCAGGATGAATTATAAGTAGGTAATGCAGAGCCTCACAATTTTGTTCAAAGAATAAACTTATCGAGTTCATTTAAGCCAACTCAAGTCTTTGTAGGAGACTTTATTCCAATTGCTAAGAGGATGTCTAACAGGAAATAAAGGAGTCCTAGCTCCAAATATATCATTAAATGACAACAGTATGTTGGAATGTCTAAAAGCTCAATAGTGTTCGGAAGTAACTATTGCTCAAGGATTTTATCTTATTAATAGTATTTGGGTTTTTTAAATACCAAGCTCTATAAAGGACTTAAACAACTTGGTTTTTTGAATATCAATTAGTGTCTTATTCAATCATATGGAACATCACTATGATAGAATTTTGGTTGCATACGATTCAAGGAAAATAATGATAATGAATATCACCATCAACAATCAATTAGTATATATAGATTTATTTTGAGCACTAATGTAATGATCTAAGCCTCTTTTATCTATGCTTCTAATTCTACCTTTCAAAGGTCTAGTTTATGAAGGAAATTGTAGGAAATCCAATCAAATATTTAACTCTTACGACTTCTAATGAGGGACTTCAATAGTCCACAAGAAGCTGACGGTAATGTAAGCCTTAGGAACTTCACTGAGGATTTAGCCACCTCTGTTTCTAACATTGAGATGAATGATCTCAAATTTGAGGGTAATTTCTTCACTTGGAGTAGTAATAAGTAACAACATCCATGATTTTTTAGAAAGAAACTTAACTGTTTTATAATTAACTCTAATTGGCTCTCAAGCCTCCCCATTATTAAGCTAGAATTTATTAACCCTCAATTTTTTGATCACTTACCAATTACTATAAGTTAATTGAATTTTAGGGTGAAGGTTAGCTCTTCGATTTAATAATTATTTGGCTAGTGATCATGTATTCCATAATGCTATACTCAAGGGCCTCAATATCATGTGTACCAATCACATTAAAAAGTAAAACCTAAATCTACACCACTAAACTTATAGCAATAGTGAGAAAGGATCGTATCCACTGAGAGTACATGAATAATTTTTATATTAAACTAATCAACATGATAAGATAGGAGAGAGTTTGGAAGAATTTAATTAATGCAATTAAATAAAATTAAATTATAAAAACAAATCAAATTTTCAAAGAGTAAATAGATTTAAGCCCAATACTCTGTTCAATCTTTACCCTCACATGAACTTGTATAATTAAGTGTAATTTTGCTTCCATCTCTCTCCTTGAAATTATTAACCATGGATTAACAACAAGCTCTGTTAGCTCCAATTTTCTCTTATATCGTAACTAATTAAAAAAACTTTTTTGATTAGATCTAACTACCTAACAACCTAGAATAGGCTCTCTAAATTTAGTCTAGGAACAACATTAAGAATCAGGAAAGCAAGTTAATCCAAGCAATAATGTTGGACCCCGTTTCCGGAGCCCAACTGAAGTCGGATCCCGTTTACGAGACCCAACTTCCGTATGACTTACACTTAATCCTTTGCTTATAACCTTGCAGGACTCTTAACTGCAACTCCACCTTC
>JANTNU010000233.1:8801055-8812068 GCA_024752395.1 Erythroxylum havanense | reverse complement strand
AGCTTCATTATTAAACCGAGTAATGAACTCCCGCAAACTTTCGTTCCTTCCTTGGGTCAACTGCATCACTTCCAAGGCGGTCTTCTGTGGTTGTTTACTTGTAGCAAATTGATCGAGGAAGAGCAACTTAAAATCCTCGAAGCAAGTACTGCAACATGGAGGTAAACTATTGAACCATCGTCGGGCTCCTTCTTGAAAGGCAGTGCAAAATGCCTTACATTGAATAGCGTCGGGGACGCAATGTAGATTCATCATCGACTGGAAGTGTTGTAGATAGTCTAGGAAATCGATCTTTTCAATATATTTTTCAGGCGTCGGTATTTTGGTGCCGGCCGTTGGGAGGCTATCCAAGATTGTCGGGGTGAAGGGAGAGCTATATTGTACTGATGGACGATCCGGACGGGAATTCATGGCTACATTGATCTGATCGTCCACGATTTTTTCTAGGGCTTCAGCAGAATGACGATCGGCCATCATACCAATCTGTCATGCAGGTATCTGCTGTTATTCCTGCTGAGACTATAAAATTTGACGAATCAATAGATCAGCCGCTTCCTCAATTTGTTTTCGGGTGAGGGAGTTATGTTGTGATGCAGGAGGATTTGCATCTAGGGGGTGCTGGGAATTTGGATGCGTATTGGTCTAGGCATTTTCCTCCAGGGCTACGCTCTGTTCTTCTTGATCTGGGTTTTGAGGTTGTGGTTGGTCGTTCGGGTGCGAAGATTATGTGCGGGAATCATGATGTGTTGGCGGGAGAGTGACAGGTAACTGCAAACCCATTCGCTGTAGCGCAAGTGCCGCAATGACGGCTATACCAGGGTTGGCTGCTGCCGCCTGACTGATTTGTGTGTTTCTGGACGTGGTGCCCTGATACCGGGCCCCACAGTGGGCGCCAACTGGTTCTGCCTGATTCTGGTGAGGCAGGACGCTACCATTTGGATCCATGAGATTGATTGTCTTTAGCAAGAGAATACCTGCAAAATAGCACAAGGCACACCGAGGGTTGATAGCCGACAGGCTCCTCCGATGCTCAAGTTAGTCTTTTGGTAAGGGTTTTGGTGGCTATAAACAAAAAATATCAGGGTTCTAATCTCGTACCTGTATCATGGCAAAGTAGTACCTTATATATGAAATAGATGCTAGGTTTAGGTCTTTACGTAGATCTTTATATATGCATAGGAGGTTTCCACCTGCGAATGGGTCGTGGACGCGTGGACCTGAGCCTGGGCTAGCACAGCCGACCTAACCAAAAGCCAATTCTATCCGTCGGTCCTTATTATTGGTTATTTCACTTTCCGCTATCCACATCATCAATCGACACGTGGTCTCCCACTGAATCTGTCTTCGACGAAGTCCTAGACATAGTCTTACGTAGTTTCTATATTGACAATTATGTCCCAAACTTTATGCACTATATTATTATTGCCCAACTTTTTAAACAACCTCAAAGGATTAAAAAAAATGCACATTTTACTTAAATTAATAACTTCTTCGTTTCCTTTCCTATCCACCTAACCTGATATGTACCAATTAACAAAGGCTGGACTTGGACATGACAACGACAATTATAGCTTGTTGATAATTATAAGTGTATCCTAATCCTTGGAAGTGCCATCGTGCTTATGATTCGATACTGCCCTTTAATAAGTGGGTTTGATGTGATTTATTTTAAACTAATGACTCTCATAACAGCCCATTCAAAAAGGTAAGATACAAATAAACAAGTATAGATACAAATTTTCTTTTCCTTTTGTTCTACTGACGTTATATAATATATAAACATAAAATAACAATAGTCATATTCATCAGCTACTATCTCATGGATTCATTCGTCTCACATGAGACTGCGAGTTCTCTCTCCTCGACCTTACATTTTTAAAGCCATATATGTAAGTTGCAGTTTTCATATTAGAAATTCAATGTCTGGAACATCAAAAAGGACATATAGACTCTCACGCTTTAAATTTTGAAATCAAGCAGACTTATAAACAAGCAAAGAATTTGATTGAAGTAATACGCGCATTAGTTTGTGCACTATGCATAAAAGTAGAATTAGAATTTTTATTTTCCTATATCAGGGGAATTATCATATATTATTGTTGAGTGCACATTAAATACAACTATTATTTTATAAGTTAAATATTTTAAATAAATTAATTGACGAATTATTGATTTAAAGTTAAGTGATGAATTAAATTTAAGTAATTGTTTGAAGACCTAAACTTTTTCGAAATTGCACACTTAACCTTAAACCATCATATGCCACTAGCATTTGGAAATTTTTGGGAGTTCTCATCCAATCACTAAAAAGATCCTTCATCAATATAATAAAAAAGGATCTCATTCCAATGAAGAAGCATTTTATATCTCCTTTTCCATAATTAAATGAGTAGATATTGAAGTATCATTTCATGTAAAGAAAAGAAAGAGTACCCTACTTTTGTCATTGGAATTACTTTCTTTAGTTTGCAGCTAAGGTAACAATTAAGAATTGGTAAGTTCTGTACCATTTTGCTGGGCAGTTTGCTCAATTCATTTTATACTGTTCTACGATAGATCATAGTTCACGAATTCTAATGCTGTGTCAAGTCCCTAAGAGATACAAAAATATAATATCAACCAACGGACTAGAACGTTTGTTTCAGTATTCAGATAATTCTTTTCAATTTGATGTTTGTTGCACATGATATCTCTACAATATTAATGTAATTTATGCTTTAATTAACACATATTAATGGGACGCATGAGATGTCTCTTATTATCATGCATCAAACTGTCAACATGTTGTTTAGTAGCTTAAGATGTTTAAAGATCATCCCTTCTTAAATTAAAACGATAACAACAATTTACTGAATTTTCGCTAATATGCGAGATCTGAAAAAATCTAATAGTACACAACGTTACCTTTAACTAGTAGAGAAATTGTTTTCGATAAACCCACTTGACGGAAGAAAAAAGGAAATATATATATAATGTATATACTTATTAAAATAATAAAATAATACTATTTAAAAATAATAAATGAAAATAAAATAAAAGGTCATAAAAGTTAATAATAATAATAATAATAATAATGAAATAAAATAAATAAAATTATAAAAATAAATAATATGGTAAAAAAGAACAAGGTAATGAATAAAATAAAAGATAAAATAAGTAAATAAATATACACATAAAAAAGATAAGCAAATAAATAAAACAAACAAGTTATTACAAAAAATATTTAAGCTAAGCTAAATCACTAAAAGGAACATC
Organism: Erythroxylum havanense; assembly: GCA_024752395.1. NCBI lineage: Eukaryota > Viridiplantae > Streptophyta > Magnoliopsida > Malpighiales > Erythroxylaceae > Erythroxylum > Erythroxylum havanense. Next base: position 8,808,813 of record JANTNU010000233.1, on the reverse strand, counting down.
TACTTATTTAAAAGTTTAAGCTAAACACTACAAGAAAATGAGGGTTCACTGACAGAAAATACCGACGGAATGTCCTTATTGTCCGTCAAGAAAATAAATTACCGATGGAATTGATCGATGGAGACTTCCGTCGTTAAAACCGTGGTCGGTAAACTATTCTGACGGAATGTTGTTTCTGTCTGTATATTTATCGATGGAATGAGCAGTTCTGTCGGCATATTTTACTAATGGTTTACGATAACCGTCAGTGAAGAACTTAATTATATACCGACGATTTGCATCGGCATATTAACCGCACCTCACCAACGGTTATTGTAAACCATCGGTGAATTGACATTAGCCAAATGCTGATGGTTTATTTCTAACCGTCAATCATTGTAATATAATTTACCAATGGTACCTTTCCGTCGGTAATTGAAATATAATTTACCAATGGTACCTTTCCGTCGATAATTGAAATGCAACTTTGATTGCTTTATCCAGAGCTCAAAGCTGTATGTCACCTTTAACTCTCTATAAATAACTTTGTTGAATGGCAATTGTTTTTAAAATCTCGACGTCAAATTTGATTTCAATATCAACAATTATAAGTTATCCATTCATAATTTTTATTTGTTTAAATATTAATTTTGTTTAAACAGAAAATAACATGATCATATAAAGGAAAAAGATTTCTTAACTGATAATTAAAAAATTAAATAGTACATAAATTAAAACCAAATGGCAACAACAATCCTATTGTTTTGGTGAGTGTGGATGGTGTGAGTCTCTATCCCTCATCCTCATATGCTCCATGTCATTTTGGAGCTTACTTATTACTTCCATCAAAGTCTGCACTGTGTTCTCAAGGTGATTGATACGTTCCACTATTGACTGTGAACTAGATGCTGTTGTACTGGACATAGAGGACTATGAATAAAATGTGTTGGCAAATGAACCTAGGTTAAAGATCCTTCCACAACTGTCCCTACCACCCACTGCGTCAAAACATGTCTGGCTCTCATCAACAACTTGTTCTTCCTGAGACTGTCGCTGAATTGTTTGTTGTATTTGGTCTTATTAGAAAGTAATGCTTATATTATAATTAGTAAGTGATAATTATTAAGATTGAATATTAAACCATAAATTTCACATACATTTAGTTCTCTACATCGGCTATTGACAAATATCACACCGTCATGCTTCTTAGTGTGAGGAGGCAAAAACAACTGATGGGGTGTAGGCTTAACACCTATAGACTTTTCCTGCATAACAATAAAATGTTATAAGTTAAACTAAAATTTATAAAAATTTCAGCAGTCTTCTCTGTTTTATGATATTACCCCCTGCTCAACAAAGCAAATTACTCAATACAGCCATACATGATAACAGCAAATTACTCAACACAACCATGATCATTATCCATACTAAACATATTTTTATCAGAACATTCACATATCAATTTAAATTGAAATATAGGAAAGTAAAAATTAAGAATATAAGTGTAATAATTATATACTTACCAGTCTCTCTGCACGCTCGTGGTGGGTAATTGATCCTCCCGTATGAACAGGAAGACTATCTGCTCCTGACCTACCATGTCTGTTGGTCGAGTTATGCCCCGATATGATCATTACCTCAGGTGATGTCCAGTAGTCCTGCCAACGACTCCATATGGCCTCAGAAATAAAAGAGGATCGTATACCAACCTTGCGTATCACATTAATAAAGTCGCGATAACATATATGAGCTCGTGACTCCCATACACTATGTATTATCCCGTCGATAGCAGAATTCTAGTAAAAATGTTTCTGAAATTAAAAGGAATAAATTTGATAACTTATAATCTATTAATATTTATGTTATTAATGTATACAAAAAATGAAAAAATAAATTTATTTGCATATTGTACCTCAAACTCCTGAAAGTAAACTGCCTTTGTAGCCTGAGAGATCTTTTTCCATACATAATCCTTAGGATCAATCCTCTCCTTAAATGTAGATGTCATATGTCTGGAACACGGTCCAGACGAAATCAACCTAATACAAGAACAAATAAATTCATAAATTTGCAAAAAAATTAAACCTATAAGTTAATGATAAACATATATAGTGTTTCATGCGATTTCACTTATAGTTTATTGACAATTTTTTATAAACTTTCTTCCATTAGGACCGTCAGATCCAGGGTGGATCTCGTCTCCTTCATCCCCCATAACTGTATTGGATGATGTATGAGTAATGGACATAACAGGATCAGCAGTTGCAGGAGATGTTATATCTGCATCTGCAGGCGCTAGAAGTGGAGGTGGTGACTCAGTTGCAGCTGGAGGCTGTGATGGGCCACCCTCACAATAAGTCCCTCCGAACATGCCTCTCAACCTGGGCCGCATGAACTCTCGTTGTCTCTTTAGTCCCATATTTCTACCTGAGATTCTTTGTTTACTGAATTTTGTAGAAATATAAGAATTTGAATCCAAATCCAATATTTACACAATATATGTAAAAGGAAATAAGGTGATTTGTTGAATATCATAATTTTGAATTTAGTTATGAGAATGATGTTACAGTCATAGTACAATAATATAATTAGTTTAAAGTATAGTCAAGTGTATTGCAGAGATACATGACAATGATATAATTATTTTGTTGGATTCTAAGTAACATGAGAGTCGGTAAAGGTAAATGAGTCCCCGATGACTGAATTCCCAAGAAGGTTCCTGGCATTTTCGAACTCTCCAATGGAAATAGTAAAAGTTCTTCTCTGACATGTTTGGTTTTGAATACCTTCTTGCAACAACGTTTCCGTTATTACTAAACTTGTAGATGAAACGTTTGGAAATGATTTACCTACAACACAATAGGAAGGAACTTACATATTGTCATATTAGAAACTTGGTAAACGAAGCTATCCTGAATACCTATACGTACGTAAATTTCCAGATGAGCTCTATGGAATTGCCAACTTTTCCAAAGCAAACGATTTTCCTAATCCTTCATTGATCGTTATGTCATTGCTCTCGCCTCCTTCGGCATACATGTCATCTTCGAGATTCATAAAAGCTTAAAACAATATGTAGTATATACCATGAAATGTGAATATAATAGCTTCATAATGGGAATTGAGATGTACATAATAAGGAAAGTGACATTGTTCAGATGATATTATACACCTTGAAGCAAAAGATCGGTCATGCAAGGTAAACGATGATTAATTAAAGAAGTGGAGATTGTTACTGCATCATTTATTCCTTTGGCAGGGACAATTTTACCATATTCCTCCCAACGGAATGAATTACTACCATCTGGAACCAGACGCCAAGTCGACATTCCTTGATTAAGAATTTGAATTAAATATTTGATAGAATATATTGAAAAGTTTGAGTTCATCTTCCTTGTAAAAGGAAATAAATTATTACACTACATACACAAATTAATCGCTATCATAACTTAATTGTAAATTATAATCATCTTCACTTTCTAAAGAATAAGAATCAAAATCTGGCTCCTCTTCAGATCTCTGACCATCTTCCTCCTCTCCAGATGAAATCTCAATATATTCATTTGATGGATCATTCAATAGTTCATTATCATCATATGTCACTGATGCATTTATAAAATAAGCATCTTCCTGAAATGCTTTACTTTCAATTCTCTTTTTTACTTTTCCATGTGATTTAAAAACACCTCTAGGTTTAACTTAGCAAACCGCCAATTAATCTGATTATCTCATCGTATGCTTGGAAAAGGGATATAACAACCTGTTTCAATTACATAGCCAAAACGAAAGGTTCAAATTGTTTCAATCTTCTGCGATTGTTGATTTCAACAAGATTGTATCGATTATGAACTTTTGTTCCAATATTTAGAGTCGGGTCAATCCAATCACACTTAAATATCACAGTTTGCTTGATTAGCAACACAGGGTACTCAACTTCAAGTATCTCAATGATTTTACCATAGTAATCCATCAATTCTCCTTGTATGGAAACTCCACTATTTATTGTTGTCATGTTATGATCATGAGATTCTGTATGATATTTGTATCCATTAACGAAATACATCGGATACAATTTAATAGTTCGCGGAGGTACCTTAGCAAGATCACAAATGATCTTGTTCTTTATTATATTTTCTAAGGCCTATATAAAAATAAATTATCATATCAATGAGTACATCCACTTATTTCAACACTTAAATCTTATAATTCAATTATGAGAATATTTGTAAGTAGAAACTTACATATCTCTCGAACCATCGTGCAAAGTGTCGTCCAACCTCATTATTTACTTCATCCTACATGCTGTCTAGCATGATGTCGTCCAATAATGCCTCGTATATCCTGAGTTACATTATTATGTATTTTAGTTATGAACAGGACAAAAATTGAAAATTGAAATAATAATGTTCAACTTACTGCACGAAAGGTTGAACCTCTTAACAGTTTAATAAAATGTAACCATGGGCAGCCTCAATTTCTTATTTTGTTAACATTCTTCTTGTTGCACGTCTATATGCTCGCCCAGGATATGTGAAAATGGATATGTTACCATCAGCATCACTCATTCCTCCCCCATCGTCATTACGAGGAACTTTTCTTTCTCTTGTGTGAACGTGTGGCACAAAATAATGCCCACAAAATGTATTAGATTCCTCCACTAAATAAGCATTACAAAAGGAACCTTTAACTCTAGCCTTGTTTTTGAAATTTTTCTTCAAGTGATGCAAATACCTATATTAGAAAATATGGTTATTACAATGTAATAGTTAAAACATGTTATAACTTCAATTACAATTTTTTTGAATTTGAAGTACCTCTCAAACGGATACATCCATCGAAATTGAACTGGACCAGCTAGTTTTGCCTCGTGTGCTAAATGCACAGGTAAATGCTCCATACAATCGAAAAAACTTATAGGAAAATTTTCTTATAACTTGCACAAAATTACTGGAATCTCCCTTTCTAGTATTCCATTTTAGTGTACTTGATTTCAGATGATGTCAAACTTTTGAAAAACAAACTTATTTATGTGATCACTTCCCAAACCTTATTCGGTAGCAACTCCCGAAATGCGATTAGAATTAACCTTTGTATAAACACATGACAATCATAACTTTTCAACCCAAATAATTTGTACTTTCTCATGTCCACACACCTTACCAAGTTTGAAACATAACTATCGAGAAATTTCAGACCCTTCAACCATTCACACAATATTTTCTTTGTTTTTTGTCCAAAGTGTAACATGCTTTCGGATATTTACCGGTGCGGAGATCTTTATGTAACTCATTCCTTCTACAAAAAATTTGCAAATCAGCTCATGATTTTGCATTATCTTTTGTTCTCCCTTCAATGTTTATTATGGTATTGAACATATTGTCAAAAAAAATTTCAATATGCATCACATCTAAAATATGATGTATCAAATTCGTTTTTCAATATGACAAATCTCAGAAGATGCTACCTTTCTCCAACCAAAGTTTTTACTAATGGTTGTACTAACTTCATCAGCTTTAAATTTTGTAACTTTCAGTAAGCCTAATTAATCAAACTCCAACAAAATATGTTCACCATCTTTGTAAGGGGGAGACGGTGTTTTTACCATCATATTCTTAATGAACTTATGTTTATTGTGTCTGTATAGATGATCTGGAGGAAGAAATTTTCTGTGATTGTCAAACCAACACACTTTGCCCCCGTTTAGAAGATAAAATGCATCAGAATCATTGCCACAATAAGGACAAGCCAATTTTTCAGCTGTGTTCTATCTAGATAACATAGCAAATGCTAGAAAATCACTAATGGTCCACATCAAAGCCGCCTCAACACAAAATTCTGTTTCAAAGAGACATCATATGTTTGAACACCATATTCCCACAGATGCTGCAATTCAGATATCAATGGTTGTAAGAACACATCAATTTTATGCTTTGGGTTTGTACGCCTTGGCACAATCACTGTCAAGAACATATATGACTCTTTCATACACGTCCAAGAAGGCAAATTATAAGGAGTCACTATGATTGGTCATGATGAATATTCCTGCCTGAATTGACCAAAAGATTGCCATCCATCCGTCGACAATCCCAACCTAACATTTCTACATTCAACTACAAAATCAAGATGGGTATCATTGAAATGCTTCCATGTCAGTGTATCTGATGGATGACTCATTACTCCATTTTCATGTTCGTGTTCAGCATGCCATCTCATATGAGATGCAGTAACATCAGAAGCATAAAGTCTTTGAAGTCTCAGAGTTAGCGGAAAATAATACATCCATTTCCATGGTACTAATTTCTGTTTCATTGAACGCTTTCTAGGCCTAAACCTAGATTGGCCACAAAATTTGCACTTTTCTAAGTCCACATCATCTCCCCAATACAACATACATCCCAAATTTTAACAATCAATTTTCTCAATAGGCAAAACAAGACCCCTAATAAGTTTCTTCATACTGTAAAAACTATCAGTCATTGTATGATCACGAGGCATTGATTCATTATACCACTCAGGAATTTTATTAAAACTATGGTCCAAAATATTTCCTCAAGACTTTATGTTCAATATTCGTGCAATCAAAGACAATTGGGTCATTGTCTCACAATTTGGTCATAACTCTTGGTCTGCTGACTGTAGTAAGTTAAAAAATTATTTTGCATATGGGTTAGGTTCTTCTTCAAGATTTCCTTTATTTTTGTGAAAGGTATTACCACTTGCATCATAAAACATTTTCATGTACGGATTTCCAATATCATCACCATAATTTGTTCTAAATCCATTCCTCCCTTCAAACTCATTGAAATGAACAGACAATTCTGCTTGATTACCCATTGAGCTGCTACAAATGCCAGCTTCCCCATGTTGTGTCCACTCAAAATAATTTAGGGAAAACCTTTTTCTCAGCAAATGCCCATTAACTTCTTCAATAGGAAGGAAACATTTGTGTATGCACTTTTTACATGGACATTTAATTTTCGTCCATCTGTGCAGGTTGAGAATAAGCATAATGAATAAAGGCTTCAACTCTAGCAACAAATTCAGGATTAATATAACCATCAGGTGTTAATCATCTATACATCCAAGATCCATCAACATAACTCATTTCCTCAAAATTGTTAATGTAAAACAGTGAGTCCATAGTTAGTATCCTTCATGTTCGCAAAAGTATACAGAACTAGGGGTGAGCATAATTCGGGCCGGCCCGATTACCCAGCCTGGCCCGAATTAATTCGGGTAGAAAAATGGAGAATATTCGGTAAATCGGGCTGGACCACAAATTACCCAAAATATTTCAGGTAAGGTACGGGTAACCCAGAAAAAATTCGGGTTACCCGAATTACCCAAAATATTTTGAACTCCAATTAAAATTAGGGCTTGAAATGATATGAATCCCGATTCTTCTCCAATCTCGGACTAGCCTTCTCTTCTCTCCGGACTGGAACCGCTTCTGCCTTCTCTTCTCGCCTGTCACCTCTGCCTGCCTTCTGCCGTTCTGCGTTGGTCTTCTCGTCGTCTCGGTTGTCGTTCATCTTCTTGGTTTGTCTTCTGCCTTCTCCTCCTCTTTCCGTGGTGGCGTGGTGCGTCTCGTCGGTTCGTCTTCAGCCTTCTCCTCCTCCGTCCATGGTGCGTCTCGTCTCCCGTGGGTCAGCCTCTTCCTCTATCCTGGTGCTTCCGCCTGCTTCCCTGGCTCCCTGCTCCTTGCTCCTCCGTCCGTGACTCCGTGGTGCGTCTCGTCTCCCGTGGGTCAGCCTCCTCCTCCGTCCTGGTGGTGCGTGC
>JANTNU010000233.1:8749569-8763029 GCA_024752395.1 Erythroxylum havanense | reverse complement strand
ATGTACATACATATGCTTATGAAATGCCGAACATTTATCAAATATGCAGAGACTATGAATACAGATGCAAAATACGTGTACAAGATACGTATGAGAGGGACTGTACACACCCTATCGATGACGAGATGTTACATAAATTGCCCTATTAAAAAAGATAATGAAGGATATTTTACATATAAAAAGGACCTTTTTGATCGGTTGGCTACAAAATAAAATAAAAGTACAAGTATCTCTAAAAAAACATAGTTGTTGGATAAATTGTAGCTCATTTTAAGCAATAATCATGCTTTTTTTAATGGGAGGATCATGGTGGCTTATGGACCTTAATGAAATTCAAATACTAAACCATCAACACTCTTCACTTTTATGCGACTTAAATTAGGGAAAATATTTAGGTATATGTCAATTATGTGTTTAATTTTAACTAAGCTTTCCAAAGGACATATTTATGGGAGGATCTAAATCATATAAAGCTCTTATTAACATTCCTTAACTTATACTAGGACACTTTTATTGCAACTCTCTTCAATAGTGAGGCTAAAGGAGACCAAATAAGACTAAGACACTATAATATGGCTTAAATGAAGAGAATTGGATTAAATGGAGAGGTAAAAGGTGTTGTTCTTTGGAAGTGTTTGTTATATAATAAAATAGGAGCATAAATCACTATGATAAAGTCTTGAAAATATGACTTGAAAATCATGCATATTAGGTTTTTGGTAAACTGCTTAAGTGAATTTAGCTTAGGACTTAAGGATTCATAATGATATGTATTAGAAAGCTGCTTTCATGTTTACTTAAAGTAAACTTGAATTTTTGTTTAGATTGATGAGTAATGATCTAATGTGCTTGGATAAAAATGTGCTTAATTATGTTTTGAAATGAGTAAGTATTGGATTAAATGCATTAAATGCCTTGAAAAATGTAAAAGAAAAGCTAATGTGAATAGTAAGGGAAGTAATCATGTGAGAAGCTTAATAGACGAATCCTATAGCTTAAAGATAGTGATATTGTGTTTTATATACTTATGTGATGGTGTATAAATAAAAGATATATGTTTGAGTAGTAAATACATTGTATATTTTTATGTATAAAGGCTCGGAAACTATGAATCAAGGAACTCATATCAAGAATTGTTTAAGTCAAGGGAGTGTATACCTTCTTTTAAGGTGAGTTATGGAACCATATCTCTCAAATGGGATTATAACATCCTAAGAGGTGTATGATGACTTGTATGTAAATTTTGAACCTAGGTAATGCATAGTAGAATTGAATCTCAAATAGATGCTAGTATACTTATGTATTTAATAAACGACATTGTTTTGGATAACTCTTCGTACTTAGAGTGCAACTAATGTTTTTATTACGTATTTTAAGAAATGATATTGTTTTTAACAAATCTGCATTTGAAGTGCAAAGGACATTGTTTTATTTTCTGAAACTATATTTTCGAGCAACTTTGCACTTGAGTGCAAAAGATAACTTTTGTTGCGTGAAATAATGTTTTAGAACTTACGTATACATAACCGAGTCATGTATGTTGTGTGTATGTGTTCTCTTTCGGCTTAGAGCCATGACAAAGTTCCATTGTTTCTGTTGGATTGATAAATAAAAGAATGCTGTCGTACTTGATTTTTTTGTATTTAATAATTTTATATAGTTTTTTGGATTGGTGAGGTAACGACTGGCCAATCGTGTGCTATACACAACAGATTAAGCAACCCTCGTACCTTTGACGTTGGTGCATAAAAGTTGAGTTCTGTATCGACAATTTTCTACGGGACATAAAGATCTAGTCACTGATGAGGTCATCATTTAAGGTAATGACACTCTTGTCTACTGTAGTTCGAACCCCCTACAGATAAAAGTCGAGCTAACATTGAAAATCGATGGATGTGCACACTTGTTTGGCAACCTAGTGATGACACACATGATTGTTTTGGCTTATTTTAAGATTTATTTTCTGACGAGATTTGATTTATACATGTGATATTTTTTTGCTTTTGTGTACTAAAGTAGAACCTATATTCATCGGATGAGTGCCTAATAGACTAGGCCTATATAGTTCATAAACAGTATATATTGAGTCATAGGCTAGGTCTACGTATTTTTATGTCAAGTATGTTTACTTCATAGGTAGTTATGTGCATGCTAGATACATGAAAAAACCCGTCCTTAAGTTATGTAGACGGTATTGGTGTGTATCGAGTTCTGGTTACGATATATGTTTTTCCTACTTACTGAGTACATAATGTACTTACCCCCTCTGCTGTTTAACCATGCAGAGCTTGAAGCTTTGAGTAGATCGTATGGTCTTTTGACATTTTTAGGGCATTACCACACTTGAGTAGTCTCTGTTTCGTACTTTTGTTATATAGCGGCTTTCATTAGGTTGGTTATGTTGATATGCTTTATGATTTTATAAATTAACTCTTGACTGTTTTGTAGTTTGTAAAAGACTTTATGTATGAACCTTTGATACTGTTGTTAATATTGCTTTTGATTGGACTTAAAAGTCCAAAAGTTGTGATATAATTTCAATGTGAATATAGAAGTGTGTTTAAAATTGATTTGTAGGTGGTTTAATTGACTTTTGAGATTTTTAAAATACAATCGTTTTGTTGTCTAAATGTTTTTAAAAGATATTTAATTAACCTTGCATAGTCAAATTAAAGGTACCATGAGTATGCTTAACCCGAGTATGCGACGGTTGTCATGTATCTGATGTGGTACTGGGACGTAACATATAAGCTCACCATCCACACCTTATATGCCTATACATTATTTAAAAAATATAAGATCATATGATATCTATTAAAGTAAGTTACTGACAAACATTAAAACCTTCAAAGTTATTGGATGAAATAAACTACAATTAAGGCTTATTATACGAACAATAATACAAAAAGCAAGTTTAGAGACAACCGTAGCTAAGAAATTTGTTTGCATACTCTGATTTTAAGCTCCACAGTAATATGTCAAAATTCTCATTAGTTGTTTCACAAACATGAGCTTGCAAATAATTATTAGTTTTTTTATAATCTCCTTTAAACATATGAGACCAAAATTTATAACTTTTTGTTTGATAAAGTTGATGTGATTAAGTATATTCTTAACTGAAAATTTTAAATTAAATCATATTATAAAACATTGCCACGGCTTACAATGGCTGTAGGCATTTCGGCCATGGAAGAGTCGCGATTCGAAACGTCTACATCTAGGCTGATCAGGTGCCAAATAGTCCTCTTTCTCTCGTCATCTGTATAAAGCACGAGAATGAAAGCAAATGAACATATCCCTTCCGTAAAATGATGGAAGTACCAATTTTGGTCGCTTCTTCCGTCTCTAAAATAATCTTAATGGTATTTTTTCATTAATTAGTCATTTAGCAAATTATGTAATAAATAGAGATATATTCTCATCTTACGATTAAGTGAATTGTAAAAATGGCTAATTAATCCAACAATTTATTAAATTCCAAGGGTGGGGCAGATCTGAGTTGCGTTGGAAGCGCTCTACCTCAGGTCTCACCGCCTAAGAACCACTGAGGCTTTGCGGTTGCCCCATTCGAAATCGAATATCTTTTTCTTTTTCTTTTCTTTTATACCTTTCCTAAACATAGTTATAGGAGTTAACGGAAACACTTGTCCTCCTCAGATAGCGTTCCATTTCCTCGTATTTCAGTCACTGGACTCTTCTATCGTATCTCGTCTCAATCTCTCCTTAAGTCGAACAAGGAAGTTTCTGGAGTTGCGGGGATCAAAAGAATGGTAGTCTTCAAGGTTACGCGTGTGCAGACTACTCCTTTCGATGGCCAGAAACCTGGTACTTCTGGTCTCCGTAAAAAGGTCTCCTTTGTTACTTCTTTTCTTTTTGTTTCTGATCAGATCCATTGCATCTCTTTAGTTTTGCTTCCAGTTCGCATCAGGAATTTATTAGCTTTATTTCGTAAACATATTGAATTCGATCTATGTCTACCTCTTTTGAACAAATCAATTTTTGTTTTTTTCTTCATCAACTTACTATTTGTTTGGATCGATCTCTCGGGCCTGTTAACTTATTTTCATTTTCAATGAGCTTAAGTATCTGATACACTGTATATCGACTTGTTGTCTATAATCACATTATTTGTGCTTTTCTTTCCCAAGTTTGATATTGTGGTTAGTGTATGTCTGAGATTTCAATTTTTTTAACTTTAACAATATTATGTAGATGAATTCAAGGTTTCTAATCATTCTAATTGGTTGAAATTTGTTTCTTTTATGTTGGGTGACGTCAACCTTAAAGTTAGCGTGGGACTTGTAAAACCACAACTTGTCATCTCCTTTTCATTTGATTACTACTATACGATGAAATGGCCGTGTATCTATAGAACTTAATTTTTAATACAGTCTGTTGTTTGCGGGTATTACCATCAATGTCTTTCTTGTGTAGCTGAAGAGATCAATTTTCGTTTTATGTGTTCTAAAGAAAAAAATCGCTTTCATTGTCCTTAATTGTATAATATTACTTGACATAATGCAGTCTATCTTGGGTTTGTAATATCCTTTGGTTGATATATATCTTCTCTGGAACTAGTGCTATTAGAATAGAGTTTACTTATTAATGTATTTTAACATCAGCATGATTGTTTCTTTCAGGTGAAGGTGTTCAAGCAACCCCATTACTTGGAAAATTTTGTCCAGTCAACATTCAATGCCCTTACTGCAGAAAAAGTTAGAGGTTAGCTTTTCAGTTCTGTTCTCACAATTTTGTTGCTAGATGTGTAGTGTTTCAATCTTGAAGTATAAACTAAATGACACTGGCTTTATGGTTGTTTCATGCAATGTTAAAATTTTCATTCTTTATATCCAGTTACATTAGTAGCTTCTTCCCTCACTGCTAAGTCTTCACCGTAACTTGTTTATACCTTCCTGTGCAGTCTATGCTAAAGTAACTTTGTTCTATCATTGTGTCTCATTCGTTGAATCTTCAATAATACTTGATTCATTACAAAAGAGTGAGTTAAAAAGTCATTTCTGGGTTTTCCTCATATGCAGGCGCCACACTTGTTGTCTCTGGTGATGGTCGTTATTTCTCAAAGGATGCTGTTCAGGTATCTTATGCTTTCTATGTTGCAATTGTGCAGAGTTTGTGTTAAGCACCATTCATCTTCTAGATGTTGTACTGTCTGTTGCATCTCTGTTCTGCCATTAGCTCCAGATAACATGAATAGTTTAAGATTGAAGGGCAACCTACTACAGTGCCCACTTAAACGGTACTCCTTTGTGTCAGAGCACATGTTTCTAATTTACTGCAATTGGCTGGCGTTTTAATTTGTTCTTGAAGGTTTGGATTTCACTTATCTTTCTCATATTGCATCTATTGCAAATATGAATGAAAATGAATAATACTATTGGTTGCACCAAAACTTTTTAACTGCAAGAATGACTCCTTAGCCATTATGTGTAGGCCATAGAGTTCCTTTGTTGAGGCATTTGTTTGATTTTGATTGAAGATTATTTAAGATAAGGTTGCAAGAAAAACTTTTAAGTGGAAAACATGCTTCTGGAAACAGATTATTAGATAGTCCATTTTAGTCTTTTTCTGCAGTCAAGATGGTCTTCATTATTTTATTATGACTTACAGTGCTTCTAAATTCCTAGCATATTTCAATGTATTATTTCTTCTGACTTTCATTTGTTGGCAGATCATTGTTAAGATGTCTGCTGCAAATGGAGTAAGACGTGTGTGGGTTGGTCAGAATGCATTGCTTTCCACTCCTGCAATGTCAGCTGTTATACGTGAAAGAGTTGGTGTTGATGTAAGTTGCCTTTTATATCAATATATTGGTTCATAATTAAGTCAACTATTATTGGCCAACTTATAGGTTGAACATAAGTAATTTCTTCTTTGAATATCAGGGATCCAAGGCAACCGGAGCTTTCATACTGACAGCAAGCCATAATCCTGGTGGTCCAAATGAGGTAAAACGTTTAGCAATTTAGTTTAAATGGTTCAGTATTATTAATAATTTGTCTATTTACTTCTTCTGTCTGCATGAAATGAAAGGATATGCAATGTTATACTGCCTTATTTGAGTAGAAAGTCAATTTGGACTTGCATTTTATTTGAACAAATGAAATACTGAAACTTTTACTGCTTGTTATATCCGCTAGTTTTGATTGTGTGGTATTCCCTATCGGATTGCAGGATTTTGGGATCAAATACAATATGGAAAATGGTGGACCTGCTCCTGAGGGAATAACAAATAAGATTTATGAAAACACCACAACAATAAAGGAGTATCTTACTGCAGATCTGCCAAATGTATTTCTGCATCCTCCATAACTAATGTCTCTTTTCTTGTCCCCAGCGATCAATTACGAACTATATGATGGTTCATTTGCATTCAGGTGGATATCAGTGCAATTGGTGTAACTAACTTTAGTGGGCCTGAGGGGCAGTTCGATGTGGAGGTTTTTGACTCAGCGAATGATTATGTGAAATTAATGAAGTAAGCTGTTGCTTCCGTCTTATGTTTATTCCTTCCCATACTTCATTGATTTACACTGGCTAGATTGAGTGGTTCCATTCTCTCTCTCTGACACACAGAAAACACATATATAGAAAAGCACTTGTAATGTAGAAACTTGGATCGAACATTGTCCTAGACATCACCATGTAAATCTTGTTTCTCTTGAAACTCAAGCTTAAAACGTGGGCATTATCTTTCCATTCAAGCCTTGATGGGCTCAAAAGTCAGATTATGGTCTCAATGTAATAGGCTTAAGGTTGTTTTTGAGTTCAAATGGGAAGTGGGGTGTGGATGGGTGTATCGAATAGTATTTTTCTCTCAGAATTAGTTGGGTTTCTGAATCACTCTTGAAATCATTTTCATATGGATAGCATACTATTTGTGCTTGTGTTTTCACACATGTGATAGCATACTCGGAGGATTTCATGTTTACTTCTTCGAAAATTTATTGTTGAATAACATAATGTTTATGTTTCTTGTATCTGAACAGAATGATATTTTTATTTACACACAAGTTATCAATAAATTTAAAGTTTTTTGGTCACCTTTGAAAGTCTAAAAAGAAGAAGAAAGAGAGTGGTTATGTCTTTAGTTTAAACAGCCATAACCACAGGGATGGTGCTTATTTTCTTCACTTCCTGAACATGGTTGGACAATTTTTGATGTGTTTCTCTTTAGAAGGATGGGTGTGGTGAGATATACTGCTCTTAATCTACTTCCTTGCCATTTTAGAATTACAAGAATCAGAAAAGACAGCACTTCGTCTGTCTTCAAAGGGTAAATCCTACGTGGCTTCGACCAGGACAGGACCAGAATTCAGTGTATTCTGTGGATATTTCTGTCTGCTATGTATGGCTTTGACATTCCTTAACATTTGAAAGAAAACAAAACCCATAAGAAACTACAACACTATCTACTATGAATCAAAGTGTATTGTAAGACCTAGCCTAGCCATGCTTTTGGTGAATCTAATACGAGCGGACCATAAAAAAGCTAAATTTTCTACTAATCCATATGATTTTTTCCTGCCTATAAGCCTGAGATTTGTGTGCAAGGCATTCCTTTTCCAAGTACTGTTCAAGGGTTTAAACAAAGTGCAAACCTCAGTGATTCAAATGATCATCCTGACATGCATGGTTTAACATTGTTTTTATCAAGGAACAAATTATCAAATCTATACATGCTGTTTGTTCAATGTCTTGTAATATTTGCAGGCATTACGTAACATTGTCACCCTGCTAATTGTGTATATGGTTATAAAGTTTTTATAGAACCATTTGACTGAACTTTTCATTTTTGTAGCACCATTTAACCGAACTTTTGAATATAAAATTCATCTTTTTGGAATGGTTGATCTCTTTTTCCTGCATTTAAGTTGTGTTCTCTTTATACTTTTACAATAAGATGTGTTTATTAAAAGAAAACTAGAAAAAGAAAGAAGTAAGATGCTCATGTGACTGCTCTTGCATATTATTTAACTTTTTTTTTCTTTTTTTTGCAATGGCTCCAGATCTATTTTTGACTTTGAGTCTATTCGCAAGCTGCTTACAAGTCCAAAATTCACGTTCTGGTATGTAGATGGACTCCCTTTTCAACTCCTCTGAGTGTTATGAGTATCAAATATCCTTTTTAACATAAAAAATGATTATGATTTTTATTTGACATCAATTTTAAGCTACGATGCACTACATGGTGTTGCTGGGGCGTATGCAACGCGTATTTTTGTTGAGGAGCTTGGTGCAAAGGAGAGTTCGTTATTGAACTGTGTGCCCAAGGTCTTAAGCTTGTGATGAATATCTAGTAATAATTAAGCGTCCTTCTCATTCATCTCAAAAGTTAATGTGATCTCTTTTGTATTTACTTGGCTAATGTTAACAGGAAGATTTTGGAGGAGGGCACCCCGATCCCAATCTAACTTATGCAAAGGAATTGGTTGCTCGCATGGGATTGGGAAAATCAGGATCTGAAGGTGAACCCCCAGAATTTGGTGCTGCTGCTGATGGTGATGCTGATCGTAATATGATTCTTGGAAAAAGGTACTGCCAATGTGCAGCTTTTTTCTTATTGTGTCTATTGAGGAATTATTCTTGTGCCTCAGTTGTGTTTTTAATTCGATTTCATTTTCAGATTCTTTGTTACACCATCAGATTCAGTGGCCATTATTGCTGCAAATGCAGTTGATTCCGTACCCTATTTTTCTGGTGGCCTCAAGGGGGTTGCAAGGTTTAGTACTGTGCTATTTACCTTCTTCTTCTTGACTTTTTTGTTTTTATGTTTATTTCACACTGCCAATACTTCTTATGCATGCAATCTTCTTAGTATGTTATATAAATCTACAAAATCGGAAGTTATTCTTAGCTTGAAAGAATGTTTGCGGAGTTTTTGAGGCTTTTGTATTTTCTTTCTTCTTTTTGTGGGTAATTAGATCCTTCTCTTTTTTCCTCTCAGAAATTTATGATTAATTTTTACACTTTCTACTTGTAGGAGCATGCCAACTTCAGCAGCTCTTGATGTTGTGGCCAAACATCTTAATTTGAAATTTTTTGAGGTACACTTTGGCACAAAGTCTTATAGGATTGTCCTCCTATGCTTATGCTATGGTGGCATATAAATGTGCTGTTTCCTGTTAATTGTCAGGTTCCCACCGGCTGGAAGTTTTTCGGAAACCTTATGGATGCTGGATTGTGTTCAATTTGTGGTGAAGAAAGTTTTGGAACTGGTTTGTGTTTTAAGAATTAAGTTTGGTAGTTGGAGGTTGCAATTGCTATTTGGTTGCATGACAACTTATTGCTATCAACGTCTGTCAACAGGCTCAGACCATATACGAGAGAAGGATGGAATCTGGGCAGTGCTGGCTTGGCTATCTATACTGGCTTACAAAAACAAGGATAATCTTAATGGAGGAAAGCTTGTAACTGTTGAAGATATTGTTCGCAAGCATTGGGCTACCTATGGTCGCCACTATTATACTCGATATGACTATGAGGTTGGAAATTTCTGTATTGTTGTCATTTTCATTCTACCTAGAAGGAAGTTGGAGTGAATCTCACTTGTTTATGCTTCTTGAAGAATGTTGATGCAAATGCAGCAAAGGATCTCATGGCCCACTTGGTTAAATTGCAATCCTCTCTTGCTGAAGTTAACGAGTAAGTGTTAGTACTAGCTAAGAACAGTTTTGGAGCAAACATGAGTTCTTTTTACTACTTTTGATGACATACCTTTATTCTGCTGGGGCCTTGTGTATATCTGTTGCTCAAAGTACTGTTTCTTGCAATATATCTGATTGTTAAACATGGAAAATCCCTGGCACATGTTCAATAAGTCCTTGTTTTTTCTTGTTAATTCGAAATCCTGAATTTGAATATGTTGGTTCAGTTGCAAATAGCTCTGAATAGATCGTGCTTTCAAATTGGTTAAATGCCTTCTGTCTCGGTGACTTGGTTACATACAGATTTAGTAATCTTAATCTTTTTTTGACATATGCTACCTCTTTTGATTCGAGCCATATTTCCACTTAATACAAATTCTTTTAGTTTTCTGTGATATTTTGTTTAAGCAATCTGCTATCAAAGCTTGGTTGGAGTTCCCTTATAACATTGAACAGAAATTGGCCCACGTTTTGCTTTACCTTTCCATTCCATGAAGCCTAGTTCAAGCTTTCTGATGATTGGGTTTGCTTGCCGGGTTATGTGATGGAAATAAGTGTTTTTCATTTTTGGATGGGATTATTTTTAGCCCTTAGTTTGTAATCTAATGATCAATATTTTGTTTTGGTGTGGCCTTAACTGCATGTGCTTTTTTTGGGTATATGCTCAGGTCTTACTAGCATCGTTGTAATAAATATTTCATTTGAAAAAAAAATCATCATCAGTTAGGCAATGCTTCACTTATTTAGCTGTATGGATAATGTTTTTCCCTTGTTATCCCTAAGCAGATAGACAAAAATATAGGTTGGTGTATGAAATCAAGCTTAGAAATATCTAAAAGTAACAGAATTAAAGTCAGCGATAAAAGGATGGTGTTGAATACCTTGGGAAACTTGCACTAATGGGTTAGTGATGGTGCGAAAGATCTGATTGCACAGGGCATGCCTTTTTTTTTTTTTTTCAGAAATTTATAGAAAACTTTTAGTTAATCTCTTCTGGAATCAAGTGGAACTAGTAGAAGTTGTCTGTGTTATGGACAACATGTATCCCCTATTAGGAAAGTTAAGTCTAAAATAACTTAAATATGATATGGTAAATGTTAACAAGAAGCTGAGAACCATGAGTGGATCATTAACTGAGTACATGTGAATTGAAAGAAACTGCAGCTATCTAAGATAAGGTTTTGGTCTAAGCTAAAAAGAACATGTTTTATTTAGCTGCATTGGAGTCTATTTTAAGATTTACTCTTTAAAAATCAACCAAGTTGAAATGACTTTTTGTCCCACAAATTTATTCGATGTAGTAGTTTGTTAAAACACGTTAACTCTTAGACATGATCATCTAAATATAAAAAGCAACTGTTATTAGTAGTGTTTATCATGCAATCCATTTTGTTCAAAGACAACCAATTTAGATATGATAACCTAAGTGGGAAAATTAGTTATTGTATATAGTGCTTAGGCAGAATTGTTCTTGCTTATGGTTCAGATATATCTTGAAAATCAACTTTCATAAATGCACACTAATATTGGCATGGACTTAGGTGCTCTTGCATTCACATTTTAAGTTCGAAAAACCTTCATCTGGGCATCATTTTGCTATTTTGGTGCCTGTTGTATTTTTTTTAATTTTTTTTTATTTTCTTCTCCTCTCCTTCTTGAATTAAATGCACATTTTGCATTCAGAATTTATGTTGAACTTCATCATGTGATTATGGTGTCCAAAGGGATTTTTAATTCTCTGTTTTAATCTCTTGCTCCTTTGGCTTAATTGCACACAATCTTACTGGCAATGCATCTTTTTTCTGATAGTATTGTGAAGAAAGCACGATCAGATGTTTCAAAGGTTGTTCATGGTGATGAATTTGAATATAAAGATCCTGTTGATGGTTCTATCTCAAGCCACCAGGGAATTCGGTATTTGTTTGAGGATGGCTCACGATTGGTAAGCCGACTCGCTTTTGCTTTTGTTCCAAGTAGAGCTTGGATTTAGGTGTGGTCATATGGAATAAATAGATATGAACTTGGGATTGAACTTGAGTGCTGTTAGCTATGGCTGTGCACAAAGCTGGTGAGTATTTTGAAGTATCAGAGACTTTAATAATGTGATCAATAACCATAATGATTGATTACTGTTTAAAAAATTTGTAAAATAAATTGCATAAAGGTGATTGCTGGCTGTTTAGGAAAGTATTGGTCGGATAGATGGGTGTATATAATAATTGTAAACAAGAATTCACATTTTCAAACAAAAGAAAACTCCATATCCTTCCAGTTTTATATACGACATCTTCAACCAGAAGAAAACTCAATATCCTTCCAGCTTTATCTGAAACTCAACATCCTTCCAGCTTTATCTGATGTTCCTGTAATTATTTAGTATTAGTATTTAGGAATTGCGTCACTTTATTTTTCTCTTCTAAAAGACCTTAGCAGGTACTGGCTTTAAGATCTACAAAAACCATTTTCTTAACGGGATTTGAGTTTTAACTCAGCTTGCGAAGTTTTTATCAATAAATGGGGAAGAAAAGAAGAGACTTCGACCCAAACCTTGTTTTGTTCATGTACAGGCAATTGTCCCAATAAATCCCATAGTTGTGCTGGTTTATAAGAATCATGAGTTATCTTAATTGTGCTAGTCTCAAGTGAGGTTTATACAACTTGTGCAAATATGTCTGAATCATGAGTTTTCTGGGTGACATTAAGAATGTTGTCAATTTGTGACAGCTGTAGTGATCCTTAAATTGTACCGTAGTTAGCACCCTACTCCTTTGCTTACATATTGTGGCAACTTGCAGTATTCAACAATCATTACCTTGTCAGTCTTTCTTGTCCCTGAATCTAGTCAATTATAAAAGAGAAAATGGTAGTGGGCTCTTCTATGATTTTGTTGCTCTGAAGTGAGAGACGGATGTTCTTGGGTTCTTCTAGAATTATGTTGCTCTGAACTGAGACATGTTTTACAGTTGGAGAGAAGAGAGCTGGGAGGGGAAGATATATGTCAGATATTCAATTGTCATACTTGTTCTAAGCATATACTGACAAGTTGACATATAAACATGAATGCAGATTTTCCGGCTATCGGGAACTGGTTCAGAGGGTGCAACGATCCGTCTCTACATTGAGCAGTATGAGAAGGATCCAGCCAAAACAGGAAGAGATTCTCAAGAAGCGCTTGCTCCACTTGTAGGATATGTTGAACTTTGTTTCCTTAGCTTGCCATGCCTTGTTTATTTTTCTGCTGATATTGATGCATGTGCTTGCAGGTGGAGGTCGCTCTTAAACTTTCAAAGATGCAGGAATTCACTGGCAGATGTGCTCCAACTGTTATTACATAGACGTATGATTTTGTGTGTGAAAATTATTGAATTTTGATGAGATATGCTGAAGTGTATGACAACATATTGAGGGACTCGGGTGACGTTCACAACTGTCTTTCTGTGGCTTGACGCAATGCATAAATCTTAAACCAAATAATGTGCTGAGATACAGTTTTTGCTGAAATAATATGAAATCTTCCTCTTATTATTACTCCACAAGTCTCATTTTGTTGAGCTTTTGAGAATGAAAAAAACAAGAAGATGAATTCTACAGATTACTTTCAAGCATCTTACTTTAGTATCAAAACAGAGAGAGAGATGCTATGACATGCATTCACAAGGCATGTTGGAGCCTGTGCTGTTGAAGGATGTTTAACCATCTAGTGATGCATGACCCTGCATTTTTTCTGTTGAACATTCATAGCAGTGAGCTGATTGTTCTGGTCCAGAATGGCCTTTTCTTGGCTCCAAAAAACAC
>JANTNU010000233.1:8677972-8689825 GCA_024752395.1 Erythroxylum havanense | reverse complement strand
ATGGGGATATCCACCATTCCGATAGTAAAAACCTGAGCTTTCTATGCGTCGTCGTTTAATGTTAAGACTATTAGTTGTTAGCTTATATGTGTTGTCATTTAGTGTTAAAGTTTGTACTCCCTCCGATTTATAATAAGAGTCGTTTTAGAAAAATACACGCTTATTAAAAAAGTTAATAAAATTATACTATTTGTTAGCTTATTTATGCTCTAAATGTTAGAGTTACCTAGTGATCAAATGCACTAAAGAGTTCGTGATTGATCTTTAGATGTAAACTTTTTATTTTTAATACATTTTAATTTTTCAAAAAAAAGGGGAAAATTCCGGGCTAGTGGAGTCTTCCTATAACTATGATGTTAAGTAGCCCTCTATTATTTAGTGTTGAATTCAATTTGGTTTCAATATTTAGAAGGTACAGTTAAGCCCCACTGTTACCTAAGTTATGAAATTTGATGATTATCATTTTGGAAGATATAATTAAACTCCTGCCGTAATTTGAATAAAGTCCTTATTCTTTTACATGAATTGGGTATTAACACACAGTACTTATGTGAGTTGAATCAATAGGAAGCAAGTAAAATGGATCAAACAATTGTAAAGTTCAAAGGTTAAATTAATTGTTTTACGATGCACAAGGGCTTGACAAGCATTCGGGTCTTGAGAAACAAACAATGGTTGGGCTAGAAGAAGGAAACACTAAACATATCTTGCGACTTGCTAGGTCAGTGTGCTTATACCCTAAAAGAGGCCCAATGTCCTTCTTTCTTTTCTTCAAATGCGCAATCATAGTCGTATTTATTACAATGACGATTGGAATTTGAACCATGAGAAGACCAAGACGAGGTAAATTAAGCCTTGCAATTGCAAATCAACAAAATGAGTTTCATCAGTGATAATTATAATTAATGATTTACAATTGATAATTGATATTACTTTAAATCAGTGATAATTCACATCTAAAAGTATTGGTTTCCGGTCTATGGGTTTGTTTTTTTCTTCCCTTGTTGTAAGACATTACCATTAACAAAAAGTGGAGATGGATAGAGAAATTTTCTTTAAAAATAGTAATATCTTAGAAAATAATAGAAAAATATTATTTTGATATTGAAATAAATAAGCATAAGTTTGGAAGTATGATGATAGCAAAAATGTGAGAAAATTTTGGCAACCATACTCTTAGGATGTGTTTTTTTAATTTTTAAATTTAGTAAAAATATTTATTTGTTTGAATTTTTAATTTTAGCTTTTTCTAGATTTTAAAAATTATGAATATTATAAAAAGTGGTTTTATTTTTTGTTTTTATTTTTCATAATATGATTTTGTATGAGCTAAATATATATCATTTAATTATTTAAAAATAATTAATTTTTAATTTTTATTATTATCAATGATAAAATTATAACTATATTAAACATTAAAAAAATTATTTGAATGTAAAATAAAAATTACGCAGAAAATTAAAAATAGAACCGAACGCATTTAAAATCTTAGTTTCTCCTTAATCTCTCGTGAGTCGTAACTATGTGCTGTCAAATAGGTTGAAATTGGATCTCTGGGCATGTTGTATGAACGTGGAAGATAATGATAAAAGCCACGTGCTTTTCAGCAATGGGGAAGAGAATTTTGCATATAACGCCAACCATCGAACAAATACAGATGGGCAGAACAGCAACCTATTTTCATTTTATGGCTTCACGAGATTTAGGCCAAGTTGAATGAACTAATTACACAAAAGAAATGGGCATCCTCAAAAGTTTGATATAAATCATAGTGTTGTTTCACAGTATCTTGGAGTCCGGACCAGAAGATATTGCTCTTTTGGATATGGATTGATAACTTCAACCTTGCTTGACTGCTTAGTATGGTTTCTGACAAAGTGACGAGTTTAAAGCATAAATCGACAAAATGTTGATCTAAGTTCCACGGTCCGATGGTTGCCTAAACATGTCATGGGTTCCTTCGTATATGACATAGTTTTGGATTTCTTTTTAAGTTTGCCAACATCCGGCACTACAAAAAAAAATAAAGTTTATTGACATAAATTGTGAACGAAAAACTTACACATTCTGTCGATAAGCTAAGTTAGCAACAAAATTTATCGAAGAACTAAAGCGTTGGAGAAGCCGCCATAGGTAATAATTTGCTCAAATCACATAGCATCCATCGCAAATTTACTGACGGACTTTTTGTGTTACAATCAGTTAACGATTATTGTTTCAGTGGATAAAGTTACCGATGGAAAAGATTTGTTCGTTAACAACTTATAGGCGAAAGTGGTTATTCCGTCGGTAAATTAATGTCAACATTACCAACGGTTATTAATTATCTGTTGGTAAATTGAATAGATTTTACCGATGAATTTTATTTTTCCATTTGTAAATTTATTAAAACTGTTTTTAAATTTATCTGTATTTAATTTTATTTGATGATCTTATGTTGATGTATAATTTATACAGTTATGAGTTATCTTTCGATACTATTTTGATTTATTTCTACATTTAATTTGTTAAAACAGAAAGTAATATAAAATTAAAAATATCTTAATTGATAGTAAAAAAATTATTTTGTACATAATAAGTATTTATAATTCATACGAAATGACTACAAATACAATATTCATTTAATAATTGCGGATGCTCTGATTGCTGCGATGAGATGCTACCTCTTCCTTTCAACTTATTTACCTCATTATCGAGCTAAGCTATGTACTTCATTGACTGTTGCAACTGAGTTGTCAATGTCTGTACTGTACTCCGAAGCTCATGGATTTCATTGGGTGCAAACTGTCAACTAAATGTTGTTGTACTGGATGTGGAGGATTGCAAATAACATGTGTTTGCAAATGAACCTAAGCTGAATATCTTTCCATGACGATCCCTATTACCCATTGCATGAAGATAAGTTTGACTCTCATCAACATCTTAAACTAGTGAGACTGTCGTTGAATGCTATTTTGTATTTGGTCATATTAGAAGGCAATGTTTATGTTAGTAAGTAATAATTATTAAACATCAATATTAAAACATAAATTTTACATACATTTTGTTCTCTACATCAGGTGTTGACGAAGGTCACGTCGTCATACTTCTTATTGTGAATGTACAAAATGAGCTGACAGGGTGTAGGCTTCGTACTTATAAACTTTTCTTGCATCAAAATAAAATGTTATAAGTATACTATAATTTATAAAATTTTTGGTAAAATTTTATCTATTTTTAGGATATTTACCCCTTGTTGAACAAAGAAAGTAACTCAATAACATAGCCATATATGACAGCAAACATTTATAACATTATCATTCTCCATAAACACATATTTTCATTCCAAAATTCACACATCAAATTAAATTGAAATACACCAAAGTAAAAAATAGAATATAAATGTAAAGTGTAGATACTTACAAATCTCTCTACATGTTCATGGTGGGTAATAGATCCTCCAGTATGTATGAGAAGATTCTCTACACCAGATCCTCCACATCTATTGGTAGAATTACGCTTTAAAGTAGACTTGCCCAGGGTAATATCCAATACTGCTGCCAATGTCTTCATATTTGTTCAGAAATATAAGGCGGTTGTATATCAGTCTTGTGTATTGTACTAATAAAGTCTCGATAACATATACATGCTCCTCTCTCCCATACTTCATAAATGACCTTGTCAAATTCATAATAAAAAAATCTTTCTAAAACAAAAGGAAGAACATACAATAAGTACTTATAATGCAATAATCTTTATCTAATTAATGTATACAAATCAATTAAAAAATAAAAAAATTGTACCTCAAACTCCTGATAGTAAAATTCCATGTCATCTGAGAGATATTCTTCCATATATAACCCTCAAGATCAATTATTTCTTCGAATTTGGATGTCATGTTTCTTAAACAAAGTCCAAACGGAATCAACCTAATATAAAAATAAGTAATTTTATACCATTTTTAAAATTTAGACCTATAACTTAATTATAAACATATGATGTTTCATGTATTTTTACTTATAGATTGTTGACAATTATGATATAAGTTCTTTCATCAATTTCCTTAGCTACAGGCTGAAGGCTGCCTCCTTCATCCGCATCGCTTACCCCTGATATCTTTGTCAATATAGGGGTGGTGGATGGTGTAACAGCAAGTACGAAAAGATGATGTCTTATCTGCAAGTTTAGTAGTTGGAGGTACAACATCTGATTCGGTTGTAGCTGCAGAATGTGACGCTTCACTTGAACAGTAACTGGTTTCAAATCGTGGTTTGAACCTTGGTCGCATTGAATCAAATTCAAACTCCTCTTCAGATCTATCGTCCTCCTCATTCTCTCTAGATGAAATTTCAACACATTCGTTATTCAGATTGTCCAAAGGTGCATTCTAGTCATATATAACAAATGCATTTATTTAATAAACATCTTCCTGAAACACTTCACTTTCAATTCTCTATTCTCATTTCCCATAACGTACAACATCTATTTCCATGATAGTGCATTTGATGGATGACTCATTATTCCATCTTCTTGTTTGTGTTCATTATGCCATCTCATGCGAGATGCAGTAACATCAGAAGCACATAATCTTTAAAGTCTCAGAGTTAACGAGAAATAATACATTCGCTTATAAGGTACTAATTTATATTTCCTAGAATGTTATCTAGGCTTAAATCTAGATTGATCACAAAAATCATCTGCAGAATCTATTTTCAAATTTAAATCTGATTGACCTAAGATTTTCATAATCTTGAAGATCAGATTGCTACCTTACTGATGGGGATTTGCAACTTGAATATGTAGGTGGTGTTATTTGTTGAAAATCAATAAAATTTTGAGAAGATTTGAAAGGATAAAAGAGGGTTTCGGGTTACTGTTCACGACAACAGAGTTTAGGAGTAGTTTTGACCTTTTTTGCATTTTTTCTGGTTTCCGTGAGCCAATATTAGGATAGTTTTAAAATTTTCTTATGCAATTTTCTTCTGTTTTCTTGTCAGCCATAGTTAGGTTTTTCATTTTCTGCATGATTTTCTTAAGGAATTTTCGGATTTTCTAGGAGAGACCAGGGATGGAGATTTTACATTTGACTATTTCTTTGTTGATTTTCACTTTTATTATAAGTAGCTAAATCCCTTTTCTTCATTGAGGGAAACTGGGTTATTATCTATTATGTATGAGATGCTCCAATAAGGTTTGTTTTGTTAATAAATATTAAGTGCCTTTCGAATTGCTTTTATGATTGAATTGATTGATTTTTAGGATGTGCAATTAGGAGTTGATTCGTTTAATAGCAAGATTAATAAAATATGACATTCAGTTTTGTTAATCACAAGTGACAATTAGGATTATTATCTTTATGTTAGAGTTGAAAATTGTAAGAAAAAAACTCATCTTGATTAAATGCATGTCATAAATGTGTTGTCAGTGACGGAGCCAAGAATTTAAAATAGGAGGACCCAAAATTTTAATTTTTTTAAATTTTAGGGGGGCCCAATGTATCACTAGGTTTCAAATAATTCCATACTTATATATATATATATATATATAATAAAAAATATTTAGTATTTTTTAAAATTTTGGGCACTGGGCCCCATGTGGCTCCGTCAGTGTGTATTGTCTTATTCATTGATTTCTCAATTCTTACAGTTATTACTCAATTGAACTTTCAATCGTATCCAAGTTGTTGATTAATAAGAATGCTTAGAATACATGTTTTTATTCATTTCCCAACGAATATTTGTTGATGATCTGAATTTTATATCAAGGGTCCATATTATTGTGATAACGTCGCTGACCCGAAACCAAGGTTTGTTTACTGAATTTCTAAATTCGATTATTTTTTCTAATTTTTGATTTTTGTTATTCCTAAATTCTCAATTTCTGTGACCTAAAACCCCACCCCTTCTTCCCCCCTTTTTTACTTTGTGTTGAACTCGTACGATATTTACCGTTAAAAATTTATCGTGAGAATTATCCCTATTTTTTACTACTAAATTAATTTGTATTTCAGGAAGTTGGTTTCTTTTTAAATTTAGTTGTAGGTGATAGCAGTACCAATCGGTAAACTCTAACATTATTTACTCCACCAAGCATTTTCGCTTTCTTTATTGACGAACATTTTTTATTGTCGCTATATTTCGTCTGAAAATTTACTGGATAATTTATCTTCATATTTATTGACGGATGTTTTTTTTGTCGCAAATCAAAATTTTTTCCAACAATTATATCAATAGAATATAATTTTCCGTCAATAATTATTAAAGGCTTAGTTTCTTTCAATAATTGTTCATCGCTGATAAGTAATTTTCTTATAGTGCCATTGGTTCGGGCGTAAGTCAAATGAGCCTCAAAGTTGGAGTCTCCTTTATAATTCAGGACGGGGTCTCAATCGTAACTGCGTATTATGTTTTTAAATCGATACACTATGATGAGGTTGGGATTCCTTTCAAAGTTTGTGGGCCATATGGACTAATATGCTTCTTTCTATTCCTTCCAAAATAAAAAAAAAAAGCTTCTTTCTAGGCGTGAAATAAATATCCTCCCTATATTTCATTTTATACACTCTTAATATTTGGAACAAAATGTACGATCTTCAATTAAAAATTTGATATATGTTTAAATTATTATTTAGAATTAAATTCTTTCATTTTTCTTATGATCACTTAAATAAAGATGAAACTTTTGAATTATTTTTTTACGCACTTTTAATATTTGAGGAAACCAAATAAATGCCATGTTATGAAAGTAGAAATATGAAATTAAATTTAAAATAATTTTTACAATGTATTCAAAATTTTATTTGAATCCCTTCCCTTTGTCTAATTCTAAATCTATGTTCAACAATAAACAGTATAATGTGTCCGAATAACACTTCGAGTGTCTTTGTACAATGCATTCTTGAATTGTTTGCTTTTGGAGCGCTAAAGTTGAAGATTGAGTTGGAAATTGTTCCTTGACTTTTGTTGCTCTTGTAGTCAAGTTAGAGTCAGATCTTTTGTTCAATATTATGATATTTTATTGTGTCTAATAAATCTCAGCCATTTATTTATATGAGCCCTATATAAATTTTGCGTGAGCTCCGCATGAGTCTCACAAAAAAATGATTAAAATTTCATGAGATAAAGTAAGACAGGATAATATTGAACAGAAAATCTTAATTCGTCAAGTTGCTAGCCCGGTAGTAATCCTAACTTTGGCGATCTCAAATATCATCTTTTGTTTCTCCCAATTAGTTAATTCATTTTTAATTTTAAATTCCGTTTTCAAGTGTTAATAAATATTTCATCAATCGATTTTTTTTAAAAATATGTGGTTGAAGGTCAATTAAGATAATCTACTTTACCAGAATTGTAACTAAAGCTCAATGTTAAATTTGAGGTTCATAGCTAGGACCACATTATCTAACAGCAACGCTCACTCATCTCACTTCACAGATTCAGCTCCCCACAAAGTCGTTAGTTATCCAAAATTTTCCCTCTCCGGTAACTTTCCAACTCAGCAAACAGAGATTCACATGTCTTCCTCTCGTAACTCTTTTCCCTCTAGAATCATTCCCTTGATTTATGCATGTATTATTGATTTATTTCATTTAATTTGTGGGACCATGTAACCCATCCGTCCACGTGTCACTCTCTCGTTAGATCACCCTCAGCTATACCCTATCGGCTCCATTAAATATTTACTATGTACTACCCGACCGGAATGGAGTCAATACCCGAATTGACCCGGTCAAGCATGTGTATACATCGGAATACGAACGACGTCCAATAATTTGCTCCCACGTGGTGGCACTTCGCAGTCCCATACTCTGGAATCCAATGATACTTTTTTGGTTATAAAACCCAACTGAAACTTGCCCTCTCCCCCTCGCACCACCTTCTTCAACGTAACAAATGGCGCCAAAATCACCCATTTTCATCGCATTTTCTCTTCTCTTTCTCTCCTGCCTCATTCCTGCGGTCAAATGCGGTGGCCACGACTACCGCGACGCTCTGAGGAAAAGCATTCTATTCTTCGAAGGCCAGCGCTCCGGCAAGCTCCCCCCTGACCAGAGAGTAAAATGGCGCCGAGACTCCGCCTTGCATGACGGTGCCAGCATTGGTGTAAGTAACTCTAACTACCTACATTCTCTCTAATATTCACAGTTACAGTGTTCACAATGCTAAGTATCGACTGCGTTTGGTTTGTGGAAGATGGACTTAACCGGAGGTTACTACGACGCTGGCGACAACATAAAGTTCGGGTTCCCCATGGCTTTTACGACGACATTACTGTCATGGGGCGTAATCGACTTCGGGAGGAGCATGGGGCCAGAGTTAAGGAACGCCGTAAAGGCGGTAAAATGGGGGACGGATTATCTGTTAAAAGTAACGGCGGTTCCGGGAGTGGTATACGTGCAAGTTGGTGACGCGTACTCTGATCACAGCTGCTGGGAAAGGCCGGAGGACATGGATACGCGGCGCACGGTGTATAAGATCGACGGGTCCCATCCGGGATCCGACGTGGCAGGGGAAACTGCCGCTGCATTGGCCGCTGCCTCCATCGTGTTTCGGTCGCGTGATCCCGCCTACTCTAGATTACTTCTGGATCGAGCCGTTAGGGTAACGTTACTGTCCTCCAGTTAATTAATCTCTTGTCCTTTTGACTAAATTATTAGTAATGTTAGCAATTAACTAGATTTAATTATTCTGTATATTTATCTTGATGTGACAAAATTTAACACATTAAATGTTGTCTGGAACAAAGAATGTTGTACTAATAAATATTGGCTTTATCTGGGGGCGGTGGACCATGAGTATCTTATGACGAATTTATTTATGTTCCTAAGAATTTGTCTTTAATAGATGTGGACTATACTGTTATTTGCATTGGATATTCCATGTCTGATGTTTTTTAATAATGTAACAGCCGTTTAATTTATATAAGAAGCTTTTCATTCATTAATTCCCAGGTAATAACCGGCTGTTACCCATCCGACAAAGTGTAAATGAATATCTATGTTAATTATTATCGTTTGTGTTTTGGAGAATGTAACAAGTTGACCGTTGTGTGGGTGTGAAATGAAACGGTCACTTTTGTAGGTGTTCGAGTTTGCTGACAAGCACAGGGGTGCGTACAGCAGCAGCCTACGTTCTGCAGTTTGCCCTTTTTACTGCGATGTGAACGGTTTCCAGGTAATTAGACAATTTACCTCGCCTTCGTTGCCTGCATGGGCTTTTAGGTAACAATAACATATTAAAAATGAAGACCGTGTGAGCAAAATTTATTGTTGCTCTGCGTAGGACGAGCTGCTGTGGGCAGCGGCGTGGTTGCACAAGGCCTCTCGTAGGCGCGAATATAGAGAGTATATAGTGAGAAACGAGGTGACTTTGCATGCTGGAGATACCATCAACGAGTTTGGTTGGGATAACAAGCACGCTGGCATTAACGTCCTCATTTCCAAGGTAAGTTCAATTTTGTCGCCGAAATCATGTCTTTATTTTATTTTCATTAAAATTTGTTTACAATTAGTATAATTTCAACAATGATCATTAATGCTTCTGATTAATTATCAAAGCTTTTTGTCATGTCAACTGTCAACTGTCCGCTTTTTTTTTATAAATGTTATATATATATATATATATAGAGAGAGAGAGAGAGAGAGAGAGAGTAAGGCAGTGTATCTGTGTGTCACGTGAAAAAAAGCATATATAATAAAGAGTGGATCCGGCAAATAATTGGACTCCTGTTATATATCACTAACAAACTGTTCCAAGTATGAACCCTTAAGCTAGGTACATCAAAAGTAAAGCCTAATCTTGTAAGGAAAAGAAACTTGAAAGACAAAAAAAGGAAGAAAAGAACGTATGTTCGTCAATCCTTGCTTCTTGTGCTCTCCTTATTCATTACTATTGGGATCGAATGGAATATGAGGAAAAGCTGTGAAGTGAAATCGAAGTCGTATTCATATTCGTATATCATATTGTACAAAGCTTGAAAAATTTGATGATTGCATATGATTAGCCTAGAAATTGGTCTCTCATGTGGGCACCGATTTTTCCTTAAAGTACAAAGCCCTAAATTTAACGACAAATTACCCGAAAGTCAAGAAAAGCCAATAAATTAGGAGCTTTATGATGGGCAAAGCTGTACTGTGTAGTATAGAGTGAGAGAATAGAGCATTGTCTTGTCCCTTCAATCAGAAAAAAAGGAACTCCATTAGTCAAAGTCTGTGTCCTCCGTCCATACCTAAAGATGTAAGCCTTTGTGGGTCCTCAAATAATCGCTGAGTTACTGCTACATCCATGTGCCAAAAGGCTGAAGGGTGTCTGCTCTACTTCTTCCCATATTGATTACATTAGCTCATTTCCACTTTTTTTCTTAAAAGTGATGCGGACTTATCAATATTTGGCTTTTCAGTTTTCAGTACCCAGTATAGGATTGGAAGATATAGTCTATTTTCCTAAATAAATGATTTGTCTGTACACATGGAGCTTTGCATTAAATGTAAGTGGACAGGAGATTTCTGTGTTCTTGAAACAGAAAGCAAGATACGGTTATCAGCATGCAAAACCAACTTATCAGTTAATTAGATAATATGACTGATTCTTTTATCGTAATTTTAACAGGAAGTCCTAATGGGAAAAGCAGCCTACTTTGAGTCTTTCAAACGGAATGCAGATGGTTTTATATGTTCTATATTGCCTGGAATTTCTCATCCTCAAGTTCAATACTCTCCAGGTATCTTATAGCTACATTTGTTACTTACATATTGTATATATCCCTGGTGTGTTTGATAACCAAATCAAAGAAGGTTTGCCCATTCAATAGCCAGTTTTTTCTCGATTGAAATAACATGCTATAATAATACTAATAAACAAAACAGATACGCACTTGATCGTATCTTTCAAACCTTGCAACCGGCAGAGAATTATGTTGGTTTTCCAATACTAGGCTCTGGAGTAGGTTTTTACATGTCGAATAGTATCCAAGTTAGTAAGAAATTAAGCAAGCAGTCTTTGGTCCTTACAAATAATAAACTCTCGTGTCTTGAATTGTGAAAAGGTGGGTTGATCTTCAAGGCCGGCGGAAGTAACATGCAGCATGTAACGTCACTGTCCTTCCTGTTTCTCGCTTATTCCAATTATCTAAGCCACGCCAATAAGGTGGTGCCATGTGGCGAAATCACAGTCTCCCCTGCCCTTCTCAAGCAATTGGCTAAGCGTCAGGTTAACTAACTATATATTCATTCTCTGCCTTCTCTCTATTTTTCTTTCTTCTTTTGCCCTTTAAAGAAAATGGAGTGTCGAGTCCACATCAAACCACTAAGGCACGGGGACCAATCTCTTGAATCAGACAAACCAACGGCTCCATATTTCTGTTTTGAAAACAAGGAACGAAATGTTTTCATACACGAAATGGATACCTATCCTGTTCTGGTCTTAAATAATTCCCACTTCTTATATCGAAAAATGGTCCATTGCCCATCTCATTTGGTACTTCACGTGACTTGAGCTTTCATGTCACATTTTCTCTGATGAGACATTTGATAAAATTGGCAATGCTACTTACCCAGGTGGACTACATTCTTGGAGATAATCCACTGAGGATGTCATACATGGTTGGATATGGTTCACGCTACCCACAGAGGATTCATCACCGGGGCAGCTCGTTACCATCGATTCAAGCCCACCCGGTTCACATTGCATGCAAAGCTGGGTCTCGATATTACTCGAGTCCAAATCCAAACCCGAATCTGTTAGTTGGTGCTGTTGTGGGTGGGCCAAATGTATCAGATGCTTTTCCAGATTCGAGGCCATTCTTTCAGGAATCTGAACCCACAACATACATTAATGCTCCATTAGTGGGCCTGCTTGGTTACTTTTCAACCCACTC
>JANTNU010000233.1:8646606-8660865 GCA_024752395.1 Erythroxylum havanense | reverse complement strand
AAAATTTATAACTATTGATTCCGAACTCCAAATTTGACAAATTTTGTATCAATAGAAAGCTCAAAGGAAACTCTACAACTTCCTTGAATAACTCAAAAACTAATTCCATCTCTCAAGGGGTTAAAAATGCAATCAAAGTTTCTGTTCCTACTTGCTATCCCAAAACAGTAACAGAAACTTCTAAAATTTCTATCTTTCAACTCCAAGGTCTAAACATGTCATATTTTATATCAATGCAAAGATAAAAAAGCAACGTACAAATTTCATGAAGGATAGAAAAATCAATTTAGCCTCTAAGGGAGTCAAAAACCACGACAAATTTCCTGTTCACTAATACTCTTCCCAAACAGTAACAGCAACTTGTAAAAATCATAACTTCCTATTTCATAGCCCAAAATTTCCATACTTTCCACCGATGGAAAGATCAAAACGTAATATAAAATTTCATAAAGAACTTAAAAGCAACTTCAACCTCTAACTAGGTCAATTTTTCAGTTAAAGTTTCTGTTCAAAAATTGTCATCCTATACCACATCCAAACTTTCAAATTTCATATCTTCCAATTCTCACATCCACAAATAACATATGATACATCACTGAAAAGCTAGGAAAATCTTCTATGACTTTGATGTAGACCACTTAACTCAGTTTAAAACACATTAGTCCAGAATTCACCTCAAAACACAGCATATACAATCTTACACTTAAGAGCAATTTCAAAAACAAAGTGAAATACACTTAAATTTGAATGGTCATAACTTTCAATCCCGACATTGAAAACTGTCATACTTTATGATGATAGAAAGCTCTCAACAGAAGCTACAAGTTTCATGCAGATCATTTTGTCAAAATCTCTTTAGATCAATATAGAAAAATTCACAAAGATTTCAGACCAAAAAGTCAATTTTTTTACTATTCATCTCACAAAGTCAAACTTTTATAATTCTCCAAATTCTCATACTTTCACTCTTTATTTCTTGATTTTCAACTTCCATTTCAATCAACTCATTCACTTTAACTCTTATAATCCATACAAATCTACTCAAATCCCAAAGTCATCAAAATCAATCAATTCTTTTCTCATCAATTTTCTTAAAGCACAATAACATCTATAACACAAGACATATACAAAAATACTTATTTCATACATTCAATATTTCTAAATTTTACTAAAAGATCGGGGTCCAACATTTATCCTTAGTTGTTTAGTAGGATTATGTTTTGTCATTTAATTAGTTAGTGAAAGTCAATAAGCCCAAGATTCATAGTTATTAGAACATTCATTTTATCTTTTAGTTACTTTTAGTGCCAATCTTTTCATCTAGTATAAATATATAAATAGGTAGTATAATAGATTGCTACATATAGAAAAATAAACTCTCCATTTCTTGTCTTATTTTCCATTATTCTCTTGTTTCAATAATGTAATCATATGGAAATGCATGAATTGAGAAAATTTGATTATTGCATAAAACATATCGAGTCGTGTCAAAGATACATATTGCAGTTTTCTAATTATATTTTTATACAATGTAGCATCTAAAAATAGGTCAACATTAGACAATCATAGAACAACTAGGAGAGAGTATACCAATGACCTCACTCATTTTTATCTTGTCAAAAAGGTCATTCTTATAACATTAGTTGCTTTAATACTAATTATAATGAAAAGGAATAAATATAGGAGAAACATAAGAAAGTAAAAAGATAATAATTTATATGTTTTAGTCAGTTTCTCTGACCTACTTCATGATTAAAGAGATAGAATTCTTTTATTATTATAAGAAAGATATTACAAGGAGAAGTATAATAATAACAACCTTATAACTTTCTAAAGTTTCACATCAAAATCCCCTCGAAACTTACTTATAAAACCCTTATCAGAATACTTATAAACAAGGTTATTTGTAAAACTTCCTTATAACAAAACTTTATTTCCATATAAATCTAAAATTAGTAAAACTTTATTTTCATAAAAGCTTAAGCTCAATGAAACTTTATTTCTACAAAAGTCTAGTGACACTAAAACTCTATTTCGCTAAAACTCTAATAAATGAGACTTTGATTTTCATGTGTCTTTGAAAAATGGGCCATGAGTTTGACACCAATTTAGCTTTAACGCTCATGCTAGTTTGCTTCTATCTTAGAAATCTTCTTTATCCCATATGAGATTGGTGCCGATCCTATAACCTATTCGTCACCAATTAGTTTCTATAATTTCACTATTCATCAAATGCAAGGCATATCTCACAATTTCCTATCTTGATTTGAATTTGTTAATATCTAATCAGGAAACATTCCCTACCTATACAAACCTTCTAGGATTTTAACCTATTTGAGCATTCATCAAGTCTAAGCGATATTTTAAAATTTTGATGGGTAATGACTTTATCTATAAGTAAGTTGCATCATCTAAAGTGTGAATCTTTTTCAGTAAGATATGATTAGATGCAATCAATTTCTTGATCTTATAAAACTTCAAATCTTTCACCATAATACCCATCCCTTTATATTTCACCTGAATTTCCTTAGTTCCTTGAAAGATAGTTGTATCTTTATCACTAAAGGTAAAAGCATACACCACAGAGTCTCTTTGACCATATCTCTTTGGCTACCTGTCAATCCTTCTTCCTCTATTTTTGACTATACTATACTGATGTTTTCTTCTTGATATTGTTTTATATCTTGAACTTGGATTTCTAGCCTCTTTAAGATTTGTTCTAGGCTATCCTTGTTCCACTTTTGAAACAATATTGCTCATTTTTAATCTTGGCAAGCTCTTTCCATATGTTTTCCTTAACATATGTTGCTCCCTAAATACAATACCTTAGAATTTTTACTAAGTGGATGAAACTTAGAATGGTCTACCTTTTCATATGTTTTATCCTTCATTAAGGTTACCTAATGAACTTCCATTATCTCTCGCTTCCTAAGATAACTTAACCGTATGTCATGTAGTAGTACTATCTGTTTTTTTTGAAGATTGAGACCCAACCATCAATGTCATTATTTCCTTTCCTACTAAGACATAGATCCTATATTGTAATTTTCCTTTCGTTAAAATTAACAAACCAGTTTCATTATTAAAAAAACTCATGCCCTTGACTATAAAGAATACCTATAGAAATCAAATTCATTTGAAGCTTAGAAATTGTTATGTCGATGTTGCATAAATCAACTGTACCGTTGCAATATTGAAACTTTGTTGTCAATGTTGAAAATTATATTATCAACTATCTTCCCATGTCGTTATTGGATTATAAGTCAATTTTTGAATTTCTATTTCATATTAAACCCAATTATACTTCTTTTAAGATTTTTTAGTGCCTTTGTTATCCATGGCTTTGTCCTCAAGCTACATGTAAGTTATAACCTCATTATGTAAAATGTCAATTTTTGGGTTATAATAAGGTTCATAAAAGCTGTTGATGCCTTTACATTTCTGACAATAAAGTTTATACATCAAGATATGTAATCTTTGATGAATATATGTTTCCTTTTGTAGAAACATCACAATCAGAAACTAATGAGACAAGTTTAGCTTCTAATCCCACCATCCTTTTACCAAACACAAGTTAGGGTGTGCAACAACTTGGCCAATCATATGATCTCATTGCACACCCTTATGCAACTACGTAAGAAATAACAAGGGCGTCTACTTTGGACAATGAAAATATAACTAGTCATGAAGCCAAAGATGCAGTCGTATAAGACATTGCCTATACAATTGCATCTAGAAACAATAGTATGCCTACTCCTTGATCATTAGCCTCCTAGTAGAACATACATCGAACAGAACCATGAGCCTATACAATATCTACGCTTATGCAACATCCTCACCTATCACAACAAATTCCACTTCACCACCCAACAACCTGAACATCTCTGTTTATCATTTATATTCTTTTAATTTACATACTTTACGTTTAGTTCCATTGAATATTGATTTGTCTTCTTACAATTAGTAGCAACAAGCTTCAAAATATCCAATGATTACTCTATCAAGGATAAATTTCTTATCATTTACTAGAACTTTTTAAGCATATATAACAAAACCCATAAGTTTCTCTACTGCCTCAAAAGATCCATTACGATAAGCTACTATGCAAGAAGAGTTTGATACACTCATGGCCAATCAAATGTGGGAATTAGTTCCTACATCTTAACCATCTAGTTTTTTCAGATGAAAATAGGTTTATCTTGTCAAACAAAAACCTAATGGAACTGTTGGATGATACAAGGCATGCTTTGTTGCTAAAAGATTCCATTAAAAAGCAGGCATTGACTACAATAACCTTTAGCCCTAGTATCAGCCTTATATTTATGCCTATTATCTGCTTTACAAAAACACATCTCATCTTAAGAATTTCTATGACAAAGAACTGGTCCATTCGTCAACTTGAAGTGTCAAATGCCTTCCTTTATAGAGCCTTTATCAAAAGAGTTTATATAGTCCAACAACCTGGGTTTGTCAACAACTAATGCCCACATCATGTTGACTTTCTTTAAAAATCACTTTACAGACTGGAATAAGATCTTTGAGGTTAATTTTTTTGTCAAATATCCACTTCTTGCCCTTGGCTTTTAAGCCTTTTAGACTGACCCTACACTTTTCATTATTAATACTAAAAAAGCCCATTTGTTCTATCTAATTTATGTTGATGATATATGTTTAAAGGTACTATCTCTAGAGAAAATTAGGATTCCATTTGTGCTCTTCAAGGTCATTTCACCATCAAGGACCTTGGTGATCACTACTCTCTCCTTAGAGTCAAAGAAAACTTCACTAATAAAGGATTAGTTATCACTCAACATAAGTAATTCGATATCTTCTTACATGCAAAAATTGATAAAGATAAATAAAGTCCATATCTATTATAACCATTATTATTTGGTTTATAACGTATTGTGTCTCTAGTTTGATACTTATCCTATAGTTTAAATAGACATTAAACAGACTTATCCTACCCTACAGTTTAGATAGACATTATACAAACTTATTATACCATTTTGTAAACTCTTATAAACTTTATATATGTATCTTATACTCAACGTGAATAATGTGTATTTGCCTTTCTAAATATATTTTATATGGTATTAGGGCTTTTTATGGTCTAACAACCTAAGAAGCTACAATGTCCACTAAGGGGACTCTTGTGTCTTCTTCTTTTTCTTTATTAACTACTTATCATTTTTTAGCTCTTCCAAACATTACACATTAGTTGTTTATCAAATTAGATTCCCCCAATTATCTCATTTGGGAGGCACAATTTTTACCTCTTTTTACATAATTATGATTTAGCAAAATATATTGATGGCACCTACATGGCATCATCTTAACAAATTAATGATCAATCAAATCCAGCTTATCTTAATTGGTATAAACATGATCTATCAATTCTTAGTTGGATCATTGGCTCTATCAGCTAGAGCTTTATTCCTCATATTGTTAGTTTATGCTTTGGGTTCTGAGGCCCATGTGCAAACCACTAAACAAATTCTTTAAGCTAATAAAGGAACATAATGAATCTATTGGTTAGTATATTCAACAAACAAAAGGAATGTTTGATCAATTAGTATAACGTAATAGTCTTATCATGAAGGATGATTTAGTTCAAGTTGTTACTAATGGTTTAGGTCCAACATATAGACCCTTTGTTTGGTCTTTTGAATCATTTAGATGCAGTTTATTTTCATGATTTGTATGGATTATTGCTTAGTGATGAGAAGAATCTTGCTACTAAAATAGATGCAAAAACACTTATATAACCTATGACTCACTATATGAATTTAATTGTCAGAGGATATTCATCTCATGGTAGAGGAAGAAACTAATTGATTAAGTGTGGCAAAGGATGTTCCAATATTAGTACCTCTTCTGAAGGAAATTTTAGATCTCAATATGAGCTTCCTCACAATTTTTACATAACTCACAATTAAGTGGACAATATTCAGTGCCATAATTGTTACGGGTTTGGTCATATCTTTAGGAAATGTCATTCACTAAATTGTAAAGCTATCAACCCATGACCACTATGTAACCTTAATCTTAGATCCTGAACACTGGAGCAACTCACAATCTTACTCTTGATTTAGAAATCTTACGATTCATAATGAGCATCATGGTCCTGAAGCAATCAAAATTGACAATGGTAAATTCCTTCCCACCTCTCATGTTGCTTCATCTTCTTATCAATCTGTGAATAATTCTTTTTAGCTTTATAATGTTTTAACTGTTCCTTCTTCTTGTCAAAATTTATTATCTATTTTTTCTTTTACTAATGCCAATAGCATTTCTGTTGAATTCTTCCCCAATTATTTCATGATTAAGGATATATATCTAGATGAAGGAGCTCCTTCATTTAGGCTAGAATGATAATGGTCTTTACTTTATGCTCTTAGAACACATTCGACAACCTTGTCGTCTAGTTATCGTAATGACTTTCACTTTGGAGCAGTGGTATTCATGTTTGGGATGTGAAAATTATCAAACAGTTTGGCAAGCTCTTTAATAAAATAAAATTCTTTTTATTTCTTTTAATAAATTGAGTATTTATCATGCTTGCAGTGTTAGTAAGATTTATAAGTTGCCTTTTTCAATCTCCAATTTTAAAGCTAACGGTCCACTTGATTTAATTTCTCTTGATTTTTGGGACCCATTGTTAAGTCAAGAAGACTTTACTTCTATTAATTTTGATGACAATCAAATAATAATAATCTTAGAAGTGTGTGAACTATTTTGATAAGTTTGTTAAGTGCGCAGAAAAATTTAACTGATATATGGTCAACACTAGAAGATATAGAAAGTCAACACCAGAAGATATAGAAAGTTAGCACTAGAAGATACATGGTCAAACTCAGAAGATATGTTAAACTCAAGACGGACGATGCAAGAAGGTCAAACTATAGAAAGTCACCATAAGAAGATACACGTCAAGAAGATACACAACATTCTTATTGATTTGTTGATTAAACTTGAAGAGTATTTTATTGTTACTCTTTGGTTGATGTTAAAAAGTTGTATTTTTTAGAGTCCTCATAAAAGAATCGTTGTAATAAGGTGTTTTAACTAGTTTATGAAACTTGTCCTCGAATCACATTTATTTTTAGGGAGTAATTATGTAGTTATCAATTTAATAAATTTTTATGGTTATATAGATAAATTACTCTCGCATATTCATGATTTTTATAGAGATAGTTTAGTTGATAACAATTATGATGATGATGACTGATCTCCCAATTATTTATTGGTTTCATGAACTTGAGGACACGTAGCAACGGACCTAATCTCTGCAACGATCGAACCAATGGCAAAGTTGCATTGCCAAATGGCAACTACGGCCATTGCATGGCCAGAAACAACTTTGCAAAAAAAATCTCTGTCCTTGTCATTGGAGTCATATGTTCACTTGAGTACGAGGAGTTGATGGGACTTGGGAGAATGATCCTATGCAACGCATATGAAGTTGTTGTGGAAGCTTCGAGCCGAGCATGCAAATTTCATTTGATGAGTAACATACTGTTCATGCGCAAGATTTTTGGTTGATTTTGTATCTACATGGTTTTAGCTGGATTAGACCACAATCCACTACGGCAAGTGCGTGGCCGGGAATAATTATGCAAAAAAATCTCTGCTCGACCGAAGTTATCTTTTGATATTGTTGTGCTAATCTGAGCATTAATTATTGTACTTTTTGACACAGTTTTTATGTTGAAAGAAGCATTATTGTACTTTTTGACAAAGACAGCTAGATGGAATCCCAGATATCTTTGACCTTCGATCGTTGTGTTAGTTTTAAACTTTTAATGGACATCACACACCGGTATATATATCTGGGATTCATCTGAAAACTTTGTGAAATATCAATATTAGCAATTGCAACCGTCACCATGAAAACAGCAGGTTCTTGGTCCTCGGGATTATGCGACTGCTGCTCTGATATGCCCATATGTAAGTCCTTAAAGAAGCCGTAAAGACTCCAATATAATTTGAAGGAAGACGAAGACCAGGTGTCATTGGTTGTGTTTAGGCAAATGGGCCTTATGTTTGATCTTTTTGTAGCTTATATACTAATAATATTTGGTGCAACTATAGGTTGCCTCACTTTTTGGTGCCCCTGTGTCACTTTTGGAAGGATTGCTGAAATTGTCGACCAAGGAACACCCCGTTAGTATACTTCACTTCACGCTTATTAATATTTATGAATATTTGAAGTGAAAATCTTCAAACGAAAAACCCCGATCAGAGTTGTGTGTGGCTGTAACACAAATGCCTTTACTTTGCCAGCTTGTCCTGCAAGTGGAGCAATCTATGCTCTGCTTGCATTTATCACCGGTTGCGCCTGCCTCTACTCATGCACGTATCGCTCCAGAATGAGGAAAGTGTACATGCTAAAGGAGAGTCCTTGTAACGACTGCCTAATCCACTGGTGTTGCGAGATCTGTGCTTTCTGTCAAGAGTACAGGGAGCTCAAAAACCGTGGCTTTGATATGTCTCTTGGTAAATCCCTCTGCATGAGCACCCTTTTTTTTTGTCTTCCAATTGCATGCATATGAATATACATAGTTTGAAAATATAGTATTGGATCCTTAACGTCAGCCTTTTCTCAGAAGTAGTGTGCATGATCTAGATATATGCTGTACTCAACCTTAACAACATTAATTCTTATGATCGTTGTGAATATTTCCTTCTTTCATGCAATGTCAAAGTGGATTTTTACGTTTTTTACTTCCATGTCAAGAACAAGTTCAGCCAAAAAGCTTAAATTATTTGGTAAAGAAATTGAGGAATGATTTACATATGCTAATTTGAACTGGAAAATTGCAAAGGTTGGGAGGGAAATGTGCGCAGACAAAACCATGGAGCGGGAACTATGGCTCCACCATCAGTGCAGGCGTTTGGTGAGAAATAGAATCAATTCTACCGAGCCATATCTGCATTTCGTTCTGTATCATTTTTGTCAATAGATTTGTTGAAATAATAAGTTGGGAGTGTTTGCATCACTTTTATATTTTATATATGCTCGTAATCTCAGTCACTGTTATACTGGTGCTTGTATATAGCTGTATTGTACTAGGAATTATGGGATAATTATCTTATTCTGTTCGTATTTCTAATTGTCTCGTCTTCTCCTAGCTATGTGAGTATGTAATTATCGTACTCGTACCCCAATTGTGGAAAAGTTGATGTGAATGTTGCCACACTTCATATCATGGATCACTCTAGATAATATATACTTACAAACGAGATAAACTAGACACAAGTAGATGGTGTTATTGTTACTATAGCTGGCTACAAATAGCACATATTAACATAGTTATCGTTAGACTTATCACTATCTTGCGAGTTGAATGGCGAGAGAACCAACACTCAATTTGGAACAAAGCAGTTGAAACTTGGCCCTTCGGTGGAGCCATAGTCAAAAGGTGCATGATATAATCCTCATTGGATATGTAACACTATAATTCAGCCTTTGGCAACTTAATTTGTCCCTTATAAAATGAAAATCAATCTCAAGATGTTTACACCGCGAGTGAAAATAGTCGATAGTACTGAGCATAACCAAGCCAACAGATAAGAAATTGTTGCCATTGAATTTCAGCTACCTCTTTGAAAGAGGGAGATAATTAATGTGTGTTTCTTGTGAGAACCACGTGAAATTCTTGTTGCTTGTGGTGTTCTTTCAATCATTTAAACTACCACTGCGGTCGACATCACTATAAGTTGAAACTTGCTAAACTGGAGGATATGCGAATTAACAAACCATAGTTAATTAGAATAAAGATAACGCAATTTGAATTGCACGGTAGCCCATTACTAAATGTACTACTTGTGAGTCAGGGAATGGGGGTGAAGATGATGCTTCGAAAATGGAAAAGTAGTTATCATATTTATATTTTAGTTATTTAGTATGCTTGAGTTAATTAGTGAAAGTCATTAAACCCAGGATTCATAATTATCAACACATTCATTAATTCTATTGTTTAGTTATTTCTATAAATAATAGACTGTCTCATATCGGAAAATAAAAACCTCCATTTTTTTGTCCTATTTTTTATTACTCTTGTGCTCCAATTAGTTTTGGTATTAAGCCTACAAAAGGAAATATTTTATTTTGTGTTATGCGAATGCTAACTATTTTATGATCTAACTTTTTATTATAAACAAATTAACAATTATTATCAAACATAGTAAAGTAACCACTATCCATCAATTGTGTCACACTTAACAAATTATGAGCTAAATTAGGAACATATTGTACATGATAGAGTCATTCTATATTATTGTGGGAGGTTCTAATGATAATTATACCTTTTCCTTCCACGTGCATTAGCTTACTGTTGATAAGGATATCTATTACCTGATACTTGATAAGGATCTCATCTGATATTATTTGTTGTAATCTCATATGATATTATTTGCCATAATCTTAATTTGTTGTAACTGTTTATATTTATCTCTGTCGATTGTATCTATATATACTGTACAAAAGTTTGCTATAAATAACAATCTCTTCATAGCTGATATTGTTCTTATATGGTATCAGAGCCAAGGTAAAGACTAATAGCTCTCTTGCTCTCGTCTTTCACTAGGTAAACAAATCCATACCAACCTGTTGTCTCTTCTGGTACACCTCCATTGTCGATGTCCTCTTTACCAAATGTTGTTACCCAACTACCTATCAAACCCAACTCCACGAATTATTTGTCATGGCAAGCTCAACTCATGCCTTTACATCACAGCTATGATTTGGCAAAACATGTCGATGGGACTGCATTAGCCCCTTCACGTACCCTTGACAATGATCTATCCAATCTTGATTTTTTATCTTGGTTTCGACAGGACCAGCTTGTCCTTAGCTGGATTATTGCCTCTATTTCTGAAAGTTTTATTCCACAAGTTATTGGTGCTTCAATTGCACAACAAATATGGCAGAAATCGTCTTCCGATTATGTATCTAGTTTTAAAG
The DNA here is from genome assembly GCA_024752395.1 of Erythroxylum havanense. Lineage (NCBI taxonomy): Eukaryota > Viridiplantae > Streptophyta > Magnoliopsida > Malpighiales > Erythroxylaceae > Erythroxylum > Erythroxylum havanense. The sequence continues at coordinate 8,649,896 of JANTNU010000233.1, read as the reverse complement.
CACAAAGTAAAACCATTAAGTCCAACTTTTATAGGCTGAAAAAGGACAACACAAAGACTATTGCTACCTATACTCAACGTGCCAAGGCAGCGTACAACCAGCTAGCTGCATTACAAAGTCTTCTCTCTGAAGATGATCTTGTTCAGGTTATCTCAAATGACCTTAGTCCTATATATCGTCCATTTGTTTGGCCTTAGTCTTATAAATTGTAACTTAGGCAATTTATGTTTTAAGTATCTTTGGGATGAATATGTATGTTAATTATGATATCACACTTTTTTTTCACTTTATGACTTTTGTTTGTATACATTTTTAATTATAGTCATTTAAATTGGTAGGCAATATTAGTATACTTTCATGAAAGTGACTGACTAAAAAGAAATGAGGTAGGCTATAGAAAATGTGTTAAATAAATGTATATTCTGCTTGTCCTTTTCAACAAATTGGGTTAAAAATAGAGCTGATAGCTAGTTGAGAGTTGTGATATAGTTAAGTAACAGGGAGTATTCATGACAAAACATTTATCTTCTCGTCAAAAGGCTAGAATGACGCTCCAACCAAGCTACATAAAAAACACGACCTAGTTTAGCAACCGAAGGACATTCATAACAAGGTATTTTCCTTCACGTAAAAGGACTAAGTTATCGTTTAAGAAAATCTATTAAAAAATACATTGTGTTACAATAAATAAACCTATTGATACTTTAAAAATAGCTAGAATTTTCATGAAAGGAAACTTAGTGATAGTTTATCTTTATGATTGATTAATAATAATAAATGCATGCTTATAAGTGCCATAGGTGTATGAATAGGGTGTTAATATTTGATTGATATGTGTATTTAATTCAAAGTACTTAAACATCAAAGGAATAAGTTAGTATATTGGCACATTTGAAGTGATTGGTGTCTGAAGTTAAGTTAATTCCATAAGATTTTATACCATTGTGCCATTATTGTATTGCTGCATGAATGTGTGGTTATATGTTTATGCATTTTATTTGTTTGTGTATTTATTTTTACTTGAGGACAAGCAAGTTTAAGTGTGGGGATGTTGATGGATGTATATTATACTAGGTTTTGCTAGATATTTAAGTGTGCTTTCAAGTTTTTATTAGATGATTATCATGTATATAGGCTTAGAATTATGTTATTATTAATGTTTGTATGTATCCTAAGTGTTAGTTTGGTTTAAAGTAAGACCTGGATCTTAATTTTATGTTTTAAGAGGTGTTTGATGTGTTTTTGAGTGTTGGAAACCAAGAAATTGAAGAATAAAGAAGGTGGAGGCTGAATGAAGACAAAAGTAAATTTCTGTAAGCATGATCGTGACACCCATGCCATGATTATGACAACATTTTCCAGGTGCGACCTATTTTGTATTTTTATGGTTTAGGGTTATTTTTGGAATCAAATGAAGTGGGTACCTTAGAAACAACACTAGGGCCTAAAATACTATTCAAGAACATGAAGCACTAAAAAAAAAGCAGCAGTAGCACTCCAAATTATATCAAAGTGGAGAGATCAAGAAGAGTATTAGGAAATTCTAGCATTTAAAATCAAGGTGTTAAAATTTTTTTTCTCTCTCCCTTTTTGTTTCTTTCATTATCCTTGATGTGTAATTGGATTTCTGAGATATTTATCATGTCTGTAGAGTTTTAAACTCTTATTAGGAATTATTCAGGATTTATTTCATGATTTTATTCATTGTTGAATTCAATACATATTTTGAGTTATGTTAATTGTGCATATTTATACTTTAGCAATAAATTGAGAATGTGTCAAAAAATGATTAAATTGCGTAACTAGAGTTGGTTATTTAATATTTCACTTGATTAACAAATCAATTATCATTTGAAGAGAGATCTTGTTTGAGAACTTGATTATTCGATAGATAGCTTCAAAATTAAAATGTTAGGAAAAGAGTTATGAATTGAGACATTTTAGCTATGAAAATTTCATATTTAGTTAGGCTTAATTAGTTAGGCTTAATAATGAAAAAACAAATATGATACATTCATCCTTGATCAACTTTACATTAATTTCTCAACTTACTTATTATTTGATATTTTCCTGAATTTATTTAATTGATTTTATTTCTATTATTATTTTCACTCAGATTCTAATACCTTAGAGAAAGTTAGGTTGAACTCGTTTTAGCTAGTTCCTCATAGGATCGATTCCTTTCGATACGAAAAGTTACGATATGTATACTTGCGAGTATTGAGAGTTTTATTAGAGGTAAGACTTGCTCAACAAGTACCTCTACACATGACCATCTTATCAGAGATCTTCCTCCATTCAACTGTATGTTTATTCTAATGCCAACTAGGGTGGCTCAACTGAGGATCACAAATCTATGACTGGATTTGCCATTTATGCTGGCTATAATTTAATCTCTTGGGCCTCATGTAAACAATTTGTTGTTTCTCGATCCTCAATAGAGGCAAAGTATCATCCACTTGCAACTGCTATATGTGAGTTGTAATGTGAAATTAGGTTTGCCCACCATTTTTTACTTAGGGTCAAAACATCTGGAGATTGAATTTTAGTTTGTACGTGAATTAGTTATACAACAAAGGCTACTTATTCGCTACATTTCAACCAATGACCAAATTGCCAAACTCCTTACTAAATCCATCTCCAAAGGTAAGTTTACTCATTTTAGGCACAAGTTAGTAGTGCAACCACTGTCATTTTGAAGGGGAGTGAGAAGGATTAAAATCATCTATTTACTTTAATTATTTACTTCCCTCACGTGTTACTGACTTGGCCATCATTGTATTACTACTAACTCCCCTATCTTTTAGCTTATTATCTATTACATCTTATAGAGATATTATATATTTACCTTAACAACCTTTTGTAATCCATAAAGTTTGTATCATTATTGAATGGAAACATTTCTGCATCTACCAAATTGGCAGAGCAACCCAAATATCTTTCACTAAGAATCTATTAGGGTTTTTACTTATTGTATTTTAAGATATTTTTCAGTGATATTAAGGTTCCTATTTACTTTGGAAGAAGATTATAAAATCTTATTTGTTGAATAAAAATCATATAAAGGTTATTTTCTTCTTAAAAGAAGAATTATAGTTTAAATTTAAGAAGAGTCTTATAATAGACGTAGGCACACTGAACCACTATAAATTGATTCACATCTCTCTTCCTGTGCTCTTTAGCAGAAGGAAGCCTCCCATGCAAGTACGTAAAAGACGTAAAGACCTTAAACCTAGCCGGAAACCATATATAAGGTATTATTTTCTCATAACAGAGGTACGCAATCATAA
>JANTNU010000233.1:8561742-8575261 GCA_024752395.1 Erythroxylum havanense | reverse complement strand
AATAAGGTAAGAGCTAGCACTCTCTTCTTTATTCTAGCTATTTCCGGATCAAAGGGTTTCATTCGGTTAGGTTTTCCGACCTCTGTGTGGATACCGTTAGAGACGGTCTCCTTTGGTTGTTGTGGTTTGAGAATTATGGTACCTCTTTGTATAGACACATAGATCCTGGACTTCGGGAACGTTCCGGAACAATTTTTTTGTTTTTTCCGCACCGTGTGTATGTGATGCACGCACCGGGATTTTCCTACAGCTCTTACATAAAGATTGATGTACTGGATGAATGTATTATAGAGTAAGAGGAGAAAATAAGAATTGTCCACTAATGCTTGGATGACCATTCATGAATATTGAGAAAGTGTTGATCGACGTTCATGCAGGAAAGTTAATTATTCGGATTGGTGATGATCATGTGGAGTTCAGTATGAACAAAGCCTTGAAAAATTTGAAAGAAGGAAGGTCTTTCATAAAGATCGATATAATAGATGAATGTATTAAAGAGCAAGAGGAGAACTGATATGAAGAAGTAAAATATGAGAAAGTTGAGATGGAGGATGAGGTTGAGATGAAGGATGAAGGAAGTGTCCAGTGCATCAAGATATACTAATGAGAACCAAAACAGCTGTAACACCCTCCACTAAAAGGCCACAAACTTTAGAGTTGAAGCCTTTACCCACATACCTAGGGTATACTTTTCTAAATGAGGGTCAAACATACTCATCATTATTTCCAACCAACTGGATGCAGAACAAGACAGTCAGGTGTTGAAAATCATTAGAAAGTAGATGAAGGCCATGAGATGGTAGATAACTGACATATAAGGTATAAGCTTGAACGTAGTTATGCATAGGATCAACCTCGAAGAAGGAAGTATAGCGGTGAGGGAACGCCAATGAAGAATAAACCCTAACATAAAGGAAGTGATAAAAAAAGAAGTAATAAAGCTACTAGACGTGAGTATCATACTCCCAATTTCAGATAATAAATGGGTCAGCCTGGTATAATGCGTACCAAAGAAAGGAGGAACGATTGTAATGGAGAGTGAAAGAGAGGAGATGATTTCCACACAAATAGTCATAGGATGGAGGGTATGTATTGACTATTGCAAGCTCAACAAAGTGACTAAAAAGGATCACATTTCTTTTCCATTCATAGATCTAATGATAGAAAGGGTGGCTGGATGTTAATTCTACTGTTTCTTGGACATATATTCCGGCTACAATCAAATTTTTATCTATCTAAAGGACTAGGAAAAGACCATTTTTACATGTCCTTATGGAACATTTGCTTACAGACGCATGCCTTTCAGGTTATACACGCTCTAGCTACATTGCAAAGGTTTATGATGTCTATCTTTGCAGCTATGATAAAGGACCTAATGGAAATTTTTATGAATGATTTTTCAGTCTTCAGAGGCTCTTTTGAGCAATGGTTGATAAATTTGGATAGAGTACTTTAAGGATGTGAAACATTACATTTGGTTCTTAATTAAGAGAAGTGTCACTTTATGGTGCATGAAGGCGTAGTAATGTGACATAAAATATCATGCCAAGGTATTAAAGTGGATAAAGCTAAAATGATGGTCATAAAGAATCTTACACCACCAGATAATGCCAAGGGCGTGTGAGCATTTTGCAGGAATGTAGGATTTTACCTAAGCTTCATTAAGGACTTTTCATTAATTGTAAGACCTTTTATGAATGTATTAGCCAAGGATATGCCTTTTAATTTTGATGATAGTTGTTTATTTGTGTTTAAATGATTACAAGAGGCATTGATTTCAACACCAATTTTAACAACACTAGATTGACCATTACCATTTGAAGTCATATGCGATGCTATAGGGGTGTGATGGGTCAACAAAAAATTAAAAGGCTACATACGTAAGACATTAATGGGACCCCAACTAAATTATACCATTGTTGTAAAGGAGTTGTAATTGGTGCTATTCACAGGTGACAAGTTTTAGTCGTATCTCTTAGGATCCAAGGTGATCATTTTTACTGATCACACTGCGTTTAAATATCTCTTGGCCAATAAAGACATGAAATTGAGACTTATCCGATAAGTGTTGCTTTTACAAGATTTTGAGATAAGAGACAAAAAGGGAGTAGAAAATGTGGTGGTTGACTACTTATTATATCCTGAAAGAGGGGATTAGAGCAAAGTGAATACATTAATGAGTGATTCCCCCATGAAACCCTGATATTGCTCAACCCTTTTATGGTACCATGGTAAACTAATATAGAAAACTTCGTTACAGGCAGTGTTCTGCCTTTAGATTTGTCCTACCATCACAAAAAGAGATTATTGTATGAGTGTATCAGTTATATATGAGATGACTTGATCAAAGTGTGTTCCAGATGAAGAGATGTTAGATATACTGATGCAATGTCATGAAGCTATCTATGTTAGGTATTATGGAGCGAACAAAATGGTGGCTTGAATATTAGAATGTGGATTTTATTGGCCAATTTTTTTTCAAGGATGTTGGGGAGTTTGTGACACAAGGCGATTGATGCCAAATAATTGGGAACATTAAAGTTGTCTAACAAGGATGCTTATCTAACATTCTATGCATCAAATCTTCGTTTTATGCCATGTTTTTTCGGAATTCTTATCCTTTAAGTTCGTGAAGGCAATTATAATTTATATACACATTTGGAGCGAATTAAGTACTAAATATAAAATAAAAGTACAAAATATCAACCAAAATATATCAAATATAGGTGTACAAATATAGTCACATATGCATTTATCAATAGATCAAGAAGAACATCCAGGGATTCCAACTTTCTAGATCAAGTCTCCAATATAGTTTTGTGTCTTTTCCTTTAGTTATTTCATTAATCTTGATGTGTTTCCAGGACGTTTAACATGTTCATGAATTTTTAAAATCCAGATTAGAATTTATTCTAAATTTATTTTGCGACTTTAATTATTATTGATTTCAATACATATTCTAATGTTTGTGATAATTATGCATGCTTATACCCGACCATAAATCGAGAGAGTGAGTCAAAGTAATCAAATTAGATTATGCAATAAGAATTAACAGTTTAATAAGTCCCGCAATTATCAAATTAACAATCATTCAAAGAGAGATCAAGAGAGATTTTGTTTCAGAAATTAATTATCTATTACAAAGCATCACACCTAATTGAAATGTTATAGAAAGTTTTATGAATCAAAAGGTTGTAAATCTTGAATTTTTAGATTTAATTAGAGTTAATTGATTAGTTCTTAAGAGAGAGTAATCAATACCTTATGAAATCTAGGATCAAATACATAATTGGATCAACAATAATTAATTAAACAAAATAAGGAAAGAATAAGTCCAAAGTATTCTATCTCTAAATTTTATTGGGAGCTCAACTATTTTATTGTTTACTTGTTTTGTTTATTTATTTATTTTACTTTCTATTATTGGTTTTATTCAATTCAATTTTATATTACTATAGACAAAGTTAGGTTCAGATTGTTAGTTATTGCATAATCCTCTTGAAAATGATGTATTTCGATACGACAAGATATGTTATGCATACTTGTAGGTATTGAGAGTTTTATTATTAGATATAAAACTTTTTCAACATTTTGCAGTTAACAGAAAAGGATGCTTTACACAGCAACACATAAGCAATCCTTTATGATTCTTCTCTAATGAAGCAAAAAGTCAAGGTTGATTGGTTGAAGAATGGAGTTAGGAACACCTCATTTTTTTCACAAGCCCATAGTATCAATGAAAGTTAGATACAAAATAGTTTATCTCAAAAATAATGATACCAGCCTTAACTCTTAGAAGCAGCTGTTGGAAGGGGCTTTTAACTACTTCAGTGACTTGATGAACAAACCCTCTGAAGAACATTCATCTATACAATTCCTCCAGCAGGTATTGAAGGATTCTATAACTTCTTATGATGCAAAATTGTTATGCATAGTTGCTACACTCCACCCTTACAAAACACCAGGACCAGATGGTTTCAATATCAATTTCTTTAACAAAACATGGTCTCTCATTGGAGACATGATCTCAGAAGTAATTCTTGAATTTTTCAACAAGGGCACACTTTTAAAAGAGATTAATAAGACATTCATAACTTTGGTTCCAAAGCAAGGTGAGCTGAACCAATTTTCTGACTTTAGAACTATATCTTCTTGCAACTCCATTTATAAATTTATCTCAATGATCATTGTTTAAAGAATAAAAGGATTACTTGGTAAGCATATAAGTCCTAACCAAGGAGCTTACATATCTAGGAGGGTGATTGGAGATAACATACTCATTCTTCAAGAGCTCATTAGTTATTACTCTAAGAAGAAGAGCAATCTTAACTGTTGCATCAAAATTGATCTTAAAAAGGCATACGACAATGTCAACTGGAACTTTATCATCAATATCGTCCATACTATGGAATTCCTACGTTCTTTCATTCAATGGATTAAGTAGTGCATAATAATTTCCTCATATAGCATTCTAGTGAATGGATAGCTAACCAAATTCTTCAAGAGTTGTAAAGGAATCTGACAAGGAGATCAATTATCACCCTATATATTTGCCTTTATAATGGAGACATTCCATAAGATAATCATGAGGGTTATTGAAAGAACAAAGGGCTTTAAATGTTACTTAAAGTGTAGGAAACTCAAACTAACTAACCTTTGTTTTGTAGACAATATGATTTTATTGTCTAAAGTAAATGCACTATCTACCTCTACATTAATGAAAGCCCTCAAAATTTTTCAATGATATTCTACATTGTAGGTAAACTGCTCCTAGAGTAACATTTATCTCTTAAGGAGTACTTCCAGTAGTAAGCAATTGATCTTAGATATCATCAAGCAACCAGAGCTCCCAGTGAGATATCTAGGCATTCCCATTTCTTCTCAAATAATGAGAATAAGAGACTTGATGGATCTTTTTAATAGAATTCAATACAAAATATCATCTTGGAGCTCTAAGCATCTATCAGTAGCAGGAAGAGCCCAACTCATAATCTCAACACTGACTTCCATTAACACTTATTGGGCAACTTATCTGGCCTTTCCAAAGTCCATCACCAAATTAATTGACAAAGTTCTTAATAATTGTTTGTGGTCAAGTAACAAAAATAGAACTTGTTGAAGCAAAGTGAAATGGAGGTTTACATGCTAATGATTCAGGACGAGCTATAAACAATCATTATGGTGCAAATGGATTCATACTTCATCAAGAATAGAAGTATATAGGCTCTTGACATTCAATTTTGAAATTGAGAAATAGATTTCAATATGATTTTATTGCATTGGTAGGGAATGAAGAATCCACTAGCTTTTGGTATGATAACTAGCTTTCAATGGGAGAACTTGTAACATCCCATGTTCAGAACTAGACCTTAGAATAGTTAATTAAGTATACTGTGAGAAATTAGAAGTACATTGCATGCTCATACATCATTGTATATTCACACACATGTGAATATTTATTTTTGATATATTAAAAAAATTGTACATGCATTCATTGACATGTTTTGGGTATAATTGATTTATAAATGTGATTAAAAATGTGAATTATGAATTATTTATGTTAAAAATTTATTTGGACAGTATTATGATTATTTCAAAATTTTTGGTTAATTTTAGAAAATTTATGAAAATTTTGAGTAATTTTGGACTAAAAAAAAAGAGACAAATAGATTAATAGCATTGTGACATGTGGCAGCATAAATAAGTGGTACATGGATTACATGCATAGAAGAATAAGTCTCCAGCCCTCTCACTCTCTCTTTCTTGTGGCGTTTTTCACTAAATAGCATCACCTACTCTTCTCCTTATTCCCCATCACCAAACCACCATACCATTTTCATTCCTATGCATATGGTTTATATACTTGATCATAAAATCACCATTACGCTTTGCAAAGGATGAGCTAAATTATTTGGTTGTATTTTTTATGTCCTTGCTTGTCTCCACCAATAACTCATTCTCTTCAATTTTGAAATTTTGTTGAAAAGTGTGAAGTCTAAAACAAGTAAGTTATGCTTTTATTTTTATGGTTATAATAATGATAAATGATAAAGAGATGATGTTTTCATGCTTGTGGATGGATGCATGCATAAGTGGCTATAGGTTCTATTTTGGTTTGTCAGTTTTTACTGTTGATGAAAACAAAATTTGCAGTAGAGAGAGAGGAAGAAGGTGATGGTTTACATGAATGGTTTTGGTTCTTGAAGTCTGAATATGAACTAGGGTATTTTTAATTAACAACTTATATTCTTTTGGCTATAAAATTTTCATCCAGCCTCTAAATAACTTGAAACTTGAACCAATAGACTCTTAAGACTTTTTTATTTCTCTCCATAAAAATTTAGAGCCATCTGAATTGATTTGAAAAAGATTGATTGGATGAAAGTGAGGAAATGTGTTAGAATGTTATGAATAGGAGAATTTTTCATTGAATATACTTCGGTATTTTGATTATATCTTGACCTATAGATTTCTAAATGAGTTGATTCTTAATTCAGATTAAACTTGAGACATATTTATATAAATTTATTGAAGAAGTATAATTTAGTTTTGTCTTTAAGAATTTCAAAATTGGCATGAAATTGAGTCCTAGCTTAGGCTGTAGCACTATCAGGGATAAAAATCATATCCTGTTGTTATTGAATAAACTGTATTGATGTAAGCTGAATTAGACTAAGGTGTCTTCATAAAAGTTGTAGCCTATTCTCTTAGATTTAAATTGGTATAAAGTTTGTAATTTTTGGAAATTGTAATTGTGAGATACGGTTTGTAAAAGTTGAATGCATGATTATGCTCTAGTTAAAATTTCAAATGTACATAATCTGTGGTATTTTGAGCATAACTCATAGAATAATAAACCAAATTGTATAATTTTGGTGTCATTAGAAACTTAAGACACAGAGAAACATTTTTTAGAAGAAAGTGTTATAGAAATACATCATTTTCTCGATCTTATTGATTATGTAAAGTTGACCCGAATAAGATGCTTTTAGCAAAAGCTAGAATAGTGAATGAGTGTATGAATTTTGGCACTATTGGAGTACATAAATTTGTTACAGAAATATACCCGAGGATTTGTCATTGCACATGCATGATACATGATACATTTATACATGTGTTTACTCAATTACATAAGCAGTACGGTAATGTGAATTGTGTTAATGTATATAGGAGAGCAAGTAGCATGATCACATCCTGATATTGCCGGAATGTCAAGGCAATAGGCTTAAGGGAGCAATTGTAAGTAACCTAAGATGGTCTTACTTTAATTTGATATGATATTATTGATTTGAATTTGATATATGATGAATGTGTATTAATTGTGTACTAAATTTTGGACAATACTTGTTCGAGGCGTTTGATGCATGTGAATATCATTGGAAGTGCTACTTATATGTGAATGAGAATGACTAATTGAATTTGATATGTACTAATTGTGTTCTAAATTCCGAACATGAATTGTCCTAGGAGTTTTGATGTATGTGATTATTATTGGAAGTGCTACTTGTATGTGAATGAGACTACCTAAATGATTCTCAACTAAAAGTGATTGAATATTATGACTGACTGTATTGACCGAGATAATGTGAATGAAAGTGATTGATTGTATTGAATGAATTGTGGCATGCATTGAATTTCAATACATGTAATATAAAGGCTGTTATGATTGGTATTGCTACTAACCGAGACTGCTACTGAACAGAGCTTAAAACTCAAACATATATGGTTAGAGCCTAAGGCTCACTGTGATCGATGAGTCCAGTGATACGGGATACTAAAAAAGCACACAGTCACAACAATGTAAAAACTAATGCGAGTCTCATACATATAACATTCACATATGATTTGAATTCATTGAATGATTTATAAAGATGTAAGAATGTTATATGTTTGAATGCATGGTATTAAACCAATGATTGTGTTTTATTTAAGTGTAATGAAGTGATAGTTTGATTAAATTGTTTGAGTAAAATACAAATTGTTTGTGATAGAACTTGGTGCTCATCAAGTTGAAATGAACTGTGTGACAATATTCTTCTAATTGATTGTGTTTTATAACATGAGTGAACCATCGAGGATGGTTGCTCTACTAAGTTCGCAAAACTTATTAAAATTGCACCGTTGTTAATTTTAGGTTCAAGAGTGAGACAACCTAGCTTCTAAGACTCTATGGAGGCATATTTTGTGTAACTTTGACGATCAATCATGGCTCAAAGGTTGGTCAGCTGGGATTAAAGGCATAGTCTGTTATTGTCTTTTGTGCATTCCTCATGTGTGTAGCTTATTGTGTAGACTGAGCTGTTTATGCTCATAGGACGATGTTGTATATAGATGGATGATGTTGAACTTAAAGCTACAACGTAAATTATGGTTATAACATAGAATGAGGAAAATTTGGATTTTAGCAAATGTGTGATTTGTGATTTTAATTACGATGCTATGTGATATAGTGAAAGTGAGACAGTTAACAAGTCATTTTTTTAGGCGTGTGCACGTGTGACCGAATGGCGCACGTGCATATGTCAGATGGGAGTGGGGTGTTATAGAACTTATTAATGAAATCAAGCAACATCTATCAGATCTTTAATTTCACTTAATGCCTTGATTGTAGTAGCTTTATTAGACCAAGATATTTTTTTAACAACCATCACTATTCGTACCTCTCTTAAATGAAAATTTCCAAACATATACTATTGCAGATGAATACAAACACATATGGAAACACACCATTAAGGGTAGATTCACTAATGAGTCTTGCAAGAAGTTAATCTTTAAACATCTACATAAATTGATTTGAACCAAAACTTTCTAGTGTAATTATATCAACCCTCGAGCTGCATTTACCCTATGGATTACAATGAAAGGAAAGTTATAAACTGTCGATAAATCTCTAGATATATGCACCTCACAAATTGGTGTTCATTATGTTAAGAAGCTGAGGAAAACACTGGACATTTATTATTCAATTGTAACAACAATAGAGGCATATGGAAGGAACTCTGCAGAAGATGTTTGATAATTGAGGAATTAAACAACCTAGATAATATTAGACTTTGTCATTCAACTAGAAAACACTCTAACATCACTGCCTATAAATGTTTCTAAATGGTTCTCTCATCAACATTCAATGCAACTTAGGATGAAAGAAATTATAGCATTTTTAAGACAAAATCCTTCCTATGGAGCAATTCAACAAACAACTTGTGCAACACATACAATATCACAAATTGCAAGACAAGCACTATCTTCTTGGCTTTTAGAATGTCTAGTTTCCATTTTACACATCTTTTAAGTCCTACTTGTAATCCTTGAAAGTCACTAAACTTTGGTGCATTTCACTCATTTTGATTCTACGGTTGGATTGCCTATCAAGGCTTAATACATTAACATTTGTCCAAAAGAAATATGGATTTATAGTAAGTTTTATTACCTTAGAACTCTTTTGGCGTAATCATTTCCTATAAATACTCATATTAGGGTTTTCTTAAGGGCTTTATAAGAGGTGTGTGACTTTTACCTTATATTTTAGCATTGTTTTAGAGTTTCTTAATATTAAGAAATGATTTAGGGAAAGGATTAGAAGGAGGGCAACCACAACATGGATGTAATTTATGATATCTTGTTCTATCTTTTCTTATTTACTTTCTTTTATATTAAGATTGATTTTTTATTTTGTTTTCATTATGTTGAGTAGCTAAATCCCCAATTAGGTTTAGGGAGGTAGTTTATGATGGATATTGAATTATTAATTCATGAATGATTATCATTTGGTTTAATTTATTACTTTTGCTATTAATTACTGGATTTATGTCTAATTACCACATATTTAATATTATGTATTATTTGAAGGACCCAAAGGTGCATTTTAATATATGCATTGGAAGAATAAATATTCTAGATTAAAGAAAGGGATTCCCTAAACTAGTGTGATAACTAAATAGATTAAATATTTCTAATGAATCTGGTTAGGTTGAGACACATCAAGAGGTGGTGGTTACTTAATTGAGTATACTTATGTGCCTCAAGAGGAAATAGATACATTAGGTTAATTGTTATTTCAACCTTAATAATCATTCTTGCATGAGAATTTAAAGTTCTAATAAGTGAACCTTAGAACCATAATGTTTATTTATCTTGATTCCTTTTTTGCTATTCAACTATCTTGCTTTCATAGTTCAGTGATTTAATTACTTTTTATGAATTCTAGTTTTATCTAGTTTAATTATTTGGTTAGGATTAATAAGTTTTATTTGGCTAGGATTAATAAATTTAGTAGTTATAGTCCTCAAGATCGATAACCTAAAATACTCCAAAATTATAGTTTACTATAATCAATTCTTTGCACTTGTAGATAGATTTAATCAATTGTCTAACGTAGTCCCCTATAGTGCAATATCTTCTTTATCCTGCCATTTCGTATAATATTTGCATTCTTAGAACTTCTAGGTTTCTCTCCTTTAAATTTCAAAGTAATGTCCATTTTATTTCTATATCTGGCTATAATAGTAATCTAGGACTACTTGTAGCCATACATAAAAAAAACTTAAATTTGAAATTCAGTCATAAACAAAAAATCAAGAAAGGAAGTTCTAAAATAAATAAACAAATAAAAAGAAAGAAAAATGATTAGATTGATAAAAATAAAAGTATTCCTAATATATTAGTCTTTTATAACAATGCAAAAACTTAGTTTTATAAATTCAAAACATGAAACAATAATAAAAGAAAAATCACTAAAGAGAATTGCACCTATCATTTTTATAGTGTATTTTAATAAGAGTGAGTGTCAATCTCACCAGGATTATAACTACTTTCACTAATCATCTTTATATTATCGAATCTAAAAATAAATTATTTATTTAAACTATAAGATTAAATAAACTAAAATAACAAATAACAAATTAAATAAATATACACAAATGAAACAACCAACAAATAAATAAGATCTAGATGAAAGATCATCCTATATCCTTTTATATGCTTTATTTTTTCTTAATTCAATGATTAGCTCTAGTTTTTTAGACTAATAACAATTTTGAAGTTACAATTGTATTCTCTATGAATATGTATGACCCTATCTTTACGTTGATTAACTTAAAGTTATCTCAAATCAAAACCCCCAAGAATGCATTAATTTGTTCTATGAATTTCCTTAGTAGATTTGACTCTAGGATAAAATACTTATATGATCCTAGTTCTAGGATCTCATAAAATTCCCATTTTTCATGCCATGGCCTATTTATACACATAATTTCTTAATTCATATATACATATGATCGGAATCTTTTATTTACGCTACTTCAATTCAACACAATGTAAACTCACGAATAATTCTAAAAAAAATATTTGGTCTTATATTAAATCAAAGATTTAATTTAAATAATTGCATTAGTTTTTATCATATCTATAGCTACCTTAATTTAGTTCATAAAACAAAAAGAAAACCAATTATCAATAATAAAGAAAACAAGATGAAAGAAAGAGTTCTTGAAGATCTTGATTCTTGATTTTCTTGATTGGATCTTGATGGAATCATGAACTTTATTGCTTCCTTCCTATCCTAAAATGCTCCTTCTAATGGATTCACTCTACTTTGGTTATATTCTCATCCTCCGGTTGAATTTTTCTTAACTCTCCTAGCCTCTCTCTTTTCTTATCACTAAGAATCCCTAAAATTACAACCAACACAAAATCGACATAGTCCATATTGGTATTATGGTCTTCACAATTAGTGGAAACCATAATTTATTTAAAGATTAATACTAATAAAAGTTACTAACATGGATTCATTTTACAATTGTATTGGCTTAGTACGCTCTCTACTGTGCATCTATTAAACACATATTTGAAGGCTATGAAGATAAGTCCATTTCTTGGTCATATTATTAAACATAGGACTATGTTTGGGGGTATTCCTTCATGTGGAATTTTTTCAAACAAGTAGAATACACTAGGGTAGAACATAGGAGGAACATAAAGCCATGTTTAGGTCATGTTCCTTTATATACCAAGTTCTCAAAGAGAAAGAATGCATCAATTGACTACACAATTTAGAAAAAAGTTTCATCTTTAGGTTGTGTTACTAAATATAGGAACATATGCAACACATGTTCACCCAAAATCAATATAAAATATCTCCAAATTCGCTCTAACTTGACTAAATTCATCCTTCTTTCATTCTGGAGATAAAATATGGCCTATAAAAAAAGCCACAAAGAATATAAAATCTTACAGAAATCATCCCAAAATAAGTCAAATGCTCTCAAATTCATGATAAAAACATAACTTTATTAGCAATTATTAGCTCTTACATAAAATTTAAAATTTCTATCCTAGGATACTAAAGACCTAAGGAAGATGTGCCTCTCAAAAATCTCAATATCCTTTTAGAAAGTAAGTTAGACACTCCGCGTGAATCCTGAAATTAAGCACGCATGTATTTGCAAATAAGGTTTTAGAATGATTTGCAATAAGATGTAAAAGACTTCTACTCATCCATTGATACAAATTCTTATAAACTTTGTACCTTTTTCTATGCTTATTTGTTTATGGTAATACTCATAGGTCTGTCAAGCAGGTTTACCTCTTTCATGCCAAAATTCTTTGGTAGCTATTGGTGTACTTATATTGATTCATGAATATAAATTTTCATTTCCTTGATTTGAAATCTAAAAAAGAAATTCAATTAAATCATCATGACCATCTCAAACTCGTTGCTAATAGTGTTAAACAATTCCTTTCCTAAAAGTTCACTAGCAACACCAAAAATAATATCCTTAACGTAAACTTATACAACGAACATACTTCTTAATAAATAGCGGCACATCTTACCTTATCAAAAATAATATTTAATAAGGTACCAAGACTATCATATTAGGCCTTAGCTACTGGTATAAGTGCATGCAAAGCTTTAGACAACTTGTAAAGATGGTTGGAGGAGTACTTAAGCAATTTGTACTAACAATGGCCTAAAATACCATTGATTCTTAATGTAACAATTTGTTGAAATGATTTCAACCAAAAAGTACTAAGTAATTTGTACTCGCTAAGCAAAGTCCTAAACATTCTTGAAGTGTCTTATTCTTCCTCTCAACCACTTCATTTTAATGAAGTGTCCTAAATGTAAAGGAGTTGTGAAACATGCCTTTTTCCTTAAAGATAACTAAAATATCACATTTTCAAATTTCCTGTTGCGATCACTCTTAATGTAACATCCCATCTCCGATGGGAAGGGTATTTTAGTAAATTGGGACGGGTTAGGAGTATTGAATTATATCTCGGCATGAACATATGTCATGCAGCCTCTATAAATGGTGAGTTTTGCACATGCACATAGTCATACATGCATTCATGACATTTCCCGGCATAAGTGTCTAATTGTGATCTTTTGTGAAATTGGTGTGATAATGGTATTTGAAAAATTATTCGGAGTGCGCCATTGTGTGTTTTACATTTTTAGGGATTTATGAGAATTTTTCTGGAATTTTTCGGGGTTCTTGCCCGGACCGGAAAATTCCAA
>JANTNU010000233.1:8478484-8490101 GCA_024752395.1 Erythroxylum havanense | reverse complement strand
ACTATGTGCATGTGCAACCAATCAGTAATTATAGAGACTATATGCTGTATGCGCATGCCGAGATATAATTTAATATCTCGAACCCGTCCCAATTACCAAAATACCCTTTCCTATAGGAGGTGGGATGTTACAGTTGTCGAGCATGTGCAAATGTTATCAAAAAGGGGGCACGTGCATGTGTTAGATGGGAGTGGGATGTTAAACAACATCCTGAGTGATGTCCGAATGTGTACCCCACAAGGGTAGTATGTTAAAACAGTCAAATAGTTGACACTCAGTATAAATTTTTCAAAAATATCACAAGCGTATGCAAAAATCAATATTCAAATTTGAGCCTATACTTTTATTTCATAAACATCGAAAACACAATTATTATTACACTTTGATAAATCTCATTTGTAACCATTTCTAATTTTGAAAGTTATTACATACAGAAATATTAAAATATACGTTGTACAAAAATTGCAGAATATACAATTTGATATAAAATAAGAAAACAAATGCAGACGCGATGCCAGGAACCTTCACAACTGGACCTAAGGCTCTTTTTCACAATATGAGTTTTAAGCTCTTTTTCGGTAGCTACTTTGATCAAAACTGCCTTTATCTTTCATGCATTCATATAATGTAATGCATCACATTTCATATTTTCAGTTAATCATATGATTGCCCATTCACATTCAGATTATATTTATCATCGGACTTTAGTCTGGCATTCAATATAATTGTTGAGTAACATTTATTTCTTCACATTCACATATAAGTAGCACTTCAACATCACATTCATGCATCAAGTCTCGGACCTTCATTGTTTGGTATCAACACAAGTAAATCAAATTCATATCAATCATATTCACATTACATAATAATCAAAACCATATTCATTCAATACGGAAATTAAAATCAAAACAAACAATAAAATGGGACTATCTAGGTCAACTCACAGTACGCTCCAGATTAGCATTAACTTCGATGATCTGGAAATGTCTGAATGCAAATGCTTATCTTGCACATCAAAATTATGTAAGGCACACGATGCACACATATTAAAAATTGCACAAATTATAAGTATTCCTTTATGCAAAAATGTGTATATGGAATGTGAATAATGCATGCTCAATGATAATCCTGGGTATATTATCAAATTTCACAACTTAAGCACATTCTAATTTTTAGCATTATTTGTTCTCATAATATCCAATTCTCATTCATTTTTGTTAGATACTCATTACTCATCTCCTTTAAATCATAACTACAATCATATAAACATCTTTATTTCATTATACTCATGCCTTTGGTACTTTAATATGAGCAATTCACTAATTAATGTTATTCTAACATTATAAAATTAAACATTATCCAAAATCTCATTTCTTTTTACAAGATCTGCAAAATTCCAGACCTTTGGGTATTCTTATAGAAAATTGTTCTCCTATCTCTTAAGTTTCTAATGATACTAAGATCATTCAATTAGGTTCAGTAATTTGAAAGTTATGCCTTAAACATTTTCAGATTGTTCTTATACTAGAACAATATTCTGTGCTCAACTTTCATCCAAAAATTGAAATTCTTAGAGACTGAATTAAACCTCAATTTCTTAAGACAATGTTTATCACTATGTCTCTAGTTTACTCCAAATAAAAAATCATTTCATTTGGATAACTACAGAATAAGTTATGGCTAAAATACCAAAGTATGTTTAAGTTATGTAGGAAAGTTTGCCTCGATGAACTTTTCCAGAGAGGAAAATTACTCGTGAATTCCTACAAATTGTCCGCAATGAGCTTTTCTAGAGAGGAAATCCTTTAAGTAGGCTGTGGCAAATCAAGGAGTTGGTTGCGGTGAACTTTCAAAAAAGCACAATCAGGACTCATCTTCCAATTTTTTAGATTCTAACTCTTTACTTACTACACTCACTACCTTAATCTTGTCTATCATTTATCATTAATCATCATCAATGTAAAAACAAGACATGAATCTACCATATTCCTCATTCACATTTTTGCATATACCCATCCTCAATTTATGAACATTTAACCTCTAACTATCATCAAATCATATTTCATTCATCAAATCAAGAAGAGTGATGCTTAACTTACTTGTTTAGCTTCAATTTCTTCAAACTCTTCAAGATCTCTCTTAACCCTAGCTTTCTTCCACATATACAATCTTCATCTTGTCAAAGTAGAATAGGTGGGTTTTTCATCACCAAAGTGAAGACATGTAATTATTTGGAGTGGCTAGATGAAGGGTGTTAGCAAAGTTCAACATTGATGGTCGAGTTGGGAGAATATTGTGAGTGAGAGAAGAAAAGAAGAAGAAAAGAAGAGAAGAAGAAAACAAGTAGTTGGGGAAATGAAAGACTAATATGAAAGATGATCTTTCATATTCATATCAGTCTTTCATATGGGTGTCGTCAATGACAAATAAAGACCATAAATTGGTCTTTAAGTTAGGTTAAATAATAGTAAGTGGTTTGTATTTTAATCTACTAATCAATTTGTCTCCAATTTTCAATAACATTTGCCATTAAATCCCAATGTCTTTCATAAAAATTTCCACTAATTTGACTCTTATTTTTACTACTACTCATTAATTGTTCTGCTATTTGGCATTTTTTCTAGTCCAAAAATTACCCAACTTTTCAGAAATTATCCTAAAATTCACCAAAAATTCTAAATCACTAAATGTACTCTCCAAATCAATTTTCAACATAAAAAACCACAATTCTTAATAGAATCACATTTATAATCAATTATACCCGGAATGCTAATGAATGCATGCATAGTCATTTTCATGTGTGAAAAAATTCAAATTCACATGCACGTATGCTAACATTATGCATGAGCATGAGATGCATTTTTTTAATCTTCATTGATCTCTCATGTACTATATTTTAAGGTTCTAACTCTTAGTATAGGAACGAGATGTTACACTTCAGATACCATTTTAGATTTTTTTAAATTATAAAATTGTCCTTGTTTTTTATATTACAAAATTATCCCTCAATGTAATGTTCTATATAATTTATAATTTTACATCAAACCTATCTTTAATAATCATAATAACAGAAAATTAAAATAACAATAATCTACTTATTTCTATTGTTATTACTTTTCACATATTTCATTTATAAATAATATCCATAATTAATACGAAAAAGATCATTTAATCATCATACAAATATTAAAATAAACTATTACAATTTCATCATATAATAAATATCAATACATCAAATCATCAAATAAAAGAATAACAAAGATCCATGACTCTTTAAGCATTACAACAAGAGTTTGTGTCACGAAAATAACCAAGTAGAAGTGAATCGTGAACAAAAACATTTACAATTATAATTATATTGTATATATAGAATTTAACATATATATAAAATATAAGTGAAATTAAAAAAAGAGAAAAAAATGAAAACCTAGAACTTCATTCAATTGAATATCCCCCAAATTGTATTGACCTTATCTCTTATATGATACAAAATTCTCATTTCTTCACCATCACTCAGGTTCATTACACCAAATGATATGTCAATACTTTATCATCCAATATTATCTTCCAAGTCACTCTCATCTATTTAGCTCAATTCTTCAAAAACCCAATAAGCCAAAAGATCAATATGATCAACAAAAATTGGATTTACAGAATTACTTGTTCTATTAAGAGTCCTAACAAACAAATAGAAATAAATTGTTAAGAAATTACTAGAAATTCTATTCAACTTTAAAATGACAATAACATGTGTTTTTTAAAGCTTTAAATTGTATCGAACAAAGACTAAGTCGTTTAATCTTTTATGTTCCATTCTATTCCTTTTCTTGGAATGGATGAATTCAAATATTCTCTAATTCCTTTCACATTTTATCACACTCACACATTGACTTAGAATTTGAATTATAAACCTTTGCAAGTTTGGAACATCACTTTAAAATTGTTCCTACCAAGTAACTATAAGATAATAAAAGTAACATTATAAACAAAATAAAGTAATGATTAATATTCATCAAATAATAAAAGTGAAAAAATATATACCTAAATTAAGTTGGTCTCTTTGATAAATCGCAACAGGCATCCCAAAATCACTAGAAGAATCCTTATAAATCTCCATTTGTGAGCTTAAGAGACCTTGCGTCATCTCATGGGCAACAACAACAACATTTATAATAGTTAATCACATTCCCCTATTAACTTTAACTTTCTTTGTAAAACTTGATTTGAAATAGACATTGAGATTAAAAAAGTCCCAATTGTAAACAATGCATAGTAAAGTTGCCTTTCTCATCTCATATTGATAACTTCAAGATAAGTTATGTACAAAGAAAGCAATTTTTTATATTGCCCTTAATTACTTCCTTTGCCCTCTCCATGGTATTATAACAATAATCGATTATTGCCTTCTCATCACTATAAGTTAGATGAAGTACCCTTGTCATAGGATCACAAACTTAGATGACAAATTGAATTTGGGATCAAAATTCATAATGTTCAAGTATAACTCTAGAAACCTCCAATCCAACATCAGACCTTGCATGTTAAGATACAACCTACTTATCACTTGTAAACATTTATCTCAACTCCTTCTTTATCATAATAAAACATTAAAGTGATAAGAAATTAGTTGCAAATCTTCTAATAGCAGGATGACACAAATTCCTACTATTTATGAAACCCTTTCTTACTAAATTTAAGATTCATGTATGATTGTAGATAAACTTGATCACCTTTTTTTGTTTTTGACACAGTTTTATCAATTATAAGAAAATATATATCGTCTCATATATTTTCTAACATTAGATCAATATAATGTACAACACAAGGAATCTAATAAAAAGAATTATACCTACATTGCAATTTTCTTCTAGTTGCTTTGTGAACAAAATCATTGTTAGAAATGAGCTAAATAATTTTTTAGCCCATCTTTATTCATGAGCTTCATCAAATATTTGAAACATAGTATTAGTGCAACATCCCACTACCACAAGATATATACCCAAACATTCAAGAATATTCAAGTACATATCCTATGATAATGACATGTTAGAGCAAAAACATATCCAATATCCAACTTACACATGGCATCATCTAATATAATAAAAAATCATCAAACTTTAAAACCATTCACTGCATTCATTTACAACTATTTACACTGTCTCCATTAAAAAAATATTTACAAAATCTCATACAGATTCAAACAGAAACTATACATAAAGCTATAACTCTCTGATGTCAGCTGACAGACCTCTGAGCTATAACTTAGTCCAAAATATTCTTCTAATCCAGAATAAACACTAAGTCTCCTGTTTCGTACCTGACAAACCACATTGCAATTTTTATGAGCTTTGCGAACTCAATGAGTGAACCATCATTGATGATTTCACCGGATTCACATACACAAATTACATACAGAACATGAATATGTCAAAAACTCACACTGTCATGGCACATCATTTTATCAATGCGAATAAGATCATATATAAACACATATAGATGCATGTGAGACTCCACATTCCTTATTAATGTTGTGCCCGAGTGCCTATCACATATACAAATATTGGCTCATTGGGCTCAGTCAAAAACATATATTACGGAGCATAACTCTACGTGCCAAATCATATATCACGGAGCAAAGCTCTACCTGCAAGCGCTTGATACTGGCAACTCAAGTCACAATGCCTTTATTTGAGCATGCATTTTATAAAATGTAATAATTTCAGAAAATCTCATATATCACAATCTTATAATACAAATGCTCAGGCAAGATTTCACAGTCATCGGACCTAAGTTCGACATTCAAC
This sequence comes from Erythroxylum havanense, assembly GCA_024752395.1. NCBI lineage: Eukaryota > Viridiplantae > Streptophyta > Magnoliopsida > Malpighiales > Erythroxylaceae > Erythroxylum > Erythroxylum havanense. The sequence continues at coordinate 8,484,297 of JANTNU010000233.1, read as the reverse complement.
TTTCGTTGAGAATTCATAGAATAATACAATCAGAATTATCAAACAAATCAGAACATTTCCAATACAGTCCCAAATATATACTCCTCGGATTTTAAGTCCGGAATTTAGAAGCAATCGCAACAGTTCAATAATTGGAAGTTTAACAAATCAAATTAAAATTTTCAAATTCATATCAACTCAAAACACTCCCAATTCATGCCCAACTACTATAAACTCCTCGGACCTCAGGTCTGGAATCCAGAAACAACTCACAAACAATTCAATAATATTGGAAGTGTAATAAATTAAATTAAATTCCAATCAAATCAATCCTAGGAAATCATCTAGGTTGACTCACAATATGTTCCAAGAAGATATTGTCTAGATGGTCCAGCAATGTCCAGCTGGTGTCCAACGTGCTCCTCTATAACATACACAACACATTCCTAAATATCACAGTTTGCACAATTGCAAGCATATTCCTTTATGCACATGTACTTAAAGTAAATAAAATATGCACAATGCATTGTTCAATGACAATTTCGGGTATTTTTGTAACATCCCATTACTTGTGGAAGGATTAGAATAGTAAATGTGAGTGATTAATGAGAGTTAGAGATGCATTTCCATGTTCATGCATATAAAAAAAAGATGTCATGCACTTATACGTGAATAGTGAATGTATTTGCACATGAAAAATAATTATACATGCATTCATGAATAATTCTGGGTATAATTGGATTAATCTATGAATTTTTAGAGTTACGAATGTTTTTACATTGAAAATATTAGTGATTGGTGAAAATATCGTATTTGTATATGTTGGTGAATTTAAGGAGTATTGAGAAAGATATATACAATAGGGAACAAGAAATTAAAAGAAGCATGGAAATAGTTGGTTTGTAAAGATGACGATCAAGGGAGTTAGTTTCAAAAGAAACTAAGTTAGAAATTGGGTATTGGGTAACTGACAAGTGTCACTTAGGTTTTTGTACTCTTGCTAGAAGTAGGTTACTATTCTTTGAGAGTTGTCAGGTTAAGTCTTGTCCAAGTCCCTTCTTTATTATCATCTTTCTAAAACTTCTTTTTGAAACACAGAGTTTTCCATCAAATACCTTCTAAGAGACTTCTGTGTTTTTCCTTTCTTTCACCAAACCTACTTTTCCATGGTTTCCTCTACCCTAAGAAAAAACAGAAGCTGATCATTGCATTCAGTGAAGTACGAAAATTTTGTAGAGATTAGGGCTTGAAGATTTTGGAGTTTTCAGCAGGTAAGTGGCAAAGAAATCCCTTAGAGTTGGAGATTTGTGAAATAAATTTGATTAGTTACTATCATCTGCATAGAAAATAGCATTTATGTGTTTGTTCATAAATACTGGATAGTTGGAAAGAAATAAATTCATTTATAGTGTTAAATTAGTTTTTGAAAAAAAAATTGGTGTTTTGGTGATATAAAATATTGAAAGTTGAAAATCTGGAAAATGTTCACTGAATACACTTCAGTATTTTAGCCATAAAATTTTCTCTAGTTGTCTAAACGAAATTATTCTTCATTTTAATTAAATTAGAAACATATGGCTACATTTTGTATGAAGACATCAAATTTTAGTTCTATCTCTAAAAGTCTCAAAAGTTGTCATGAAGTTGAGAATAGGATGCAGGGCATTGAAAGCTGATTGTAAAATTCGTGTTCTGAGTTTGGGAGAAAATATGGACTTGATCTAGATAGATTTTGTCAAATTTGCTTTCTGAAAAGTTGTAGATCTTTCTTTTAGCTTTCGAACGGTATATAGCATGAAAATTTTAGACATCATAGTCAAAAGTTATGATCCTTATAAGTGGAGATGTTTGGGCAAGAAAAGCAGATGATAGAAATGAGACGGAAGAAAAACAGATGATAGAAATGAGACGGAAGAAAAGAAGACGATAGAAATGAGACGATAGAAATGAAACGATAGAACTAAGCAAAAACAGACTAGACTCTTTTGGTCATAACTTCTTCTCTAGAACTCCAAATGACTTGATTTTTGAAGCATTGGATTCCTAACACATTTATTTATCTCTCTAAAAACATTTATAGTTTTTGGTATTAAATTGAAAATGACTGATTGAATCAAAGTAAGGGTATCAGTGGAAGAAGCATGAACTGGATATTTTACTAAATATATTTTAGTATTTTGATGATATCTTGGTCTGTAGGATTCTAATTGAGGTAATTCTTGATTTTTAGTAAATTAGAGTAATAAGGATACAAATCATATGAAGAAGTTGAATCTTTATCCAGTCTCTAAGGTGTTCAATTTCTGGATGGAAGTTGGGTATAGTACACTATTTTGGAGAGGAACAATCTAAAAATATTTGAGTCATATCTTCCAAATTACTGAACCAAATTGAGTGATTTTGGTGTCAATGGAAAGATAAAAGATAGAGGAACACTTTTTTAGAAGAGAGTGGGCTCAAATTTCACAAGTTTTGCCTTCTTATTGAATGTGAACAGTAAACCCGAAAGGGATGTTTCAGAAAGTCTGAAGGTAAGTCAATGAGTAATGAACTGTGTTTTCAATGGTTCTAATGAGGCATAAACCTAAGTGTTAGTTATGCTTAAATGAATTTTGGTATGGGGATAGTGTTAAGAAGAATCAAGGAGTGATACTTGAGATTTATCATGAACATGCATTGTACATAATTCATCTCATACATGTGCATTATTGAACACTCTTAATGGTGCAAATTGTGATATCATATATGCTATTCGTTATAGAGGAGCAACCGGAACATCAACTTTCAGACGTTGCCGGATCTTCCAAGCATTAGCTTCGAGAGCAACCTGTGAGTAACCTAGATGTTCTCACTCAATTAATTGTCTTCTTGAGAATGTGGTTAGAATGAGTTATTTAAATGCTCCAAATTGTGAATGTGTATATGAATGCAAAAGCGTGCTCAGCATTTCTGCTGAATGCCTGACTAAGGCCCGATGATGAATGTGATCTAAATGTAAATGTGCATCCATGTGATTGACTGAGGTTATGTTATGTGAAACATTCATTACATGAATACATGTAAGATAAAAGAAGTTATGACCTGAGTTGCCAGGATAAAGAGCTTAAAGCTCAGAATTTGAATAGAGCCTCGGGCTCGAGTGCGACTGTACCCGATATCCACTAAGGAATATGGGATGTTATATAATAAAGCTCGACATCCATGAAGGGATGAGCTGGTAAAAAGGCACTCGGTTATAAGGACAATAATAAATGAAAGTGAGTCTCACGTGCATTGCCAATTATAATTGATGCGTGTTTTGTATAAACAATGTGATATGTTGTGAATATGCAAAGAGGTGAATATTATGTTTTGTGTAATGATGGGATGCATGAATTAAGTAAACCATCAATGATGGTTACCTCATTGAGTTTGCAAAACTCATCAAAATTGCAACATTACCTTTTCAAGACCAAGAGACGATTCTAGCTACTAAGAGGCTCTACCAGCCGTGTGGATTGTGTGTTGGCAAGTGAAGTCATGGCTCCAAGGTCGGTCAGCTGGAATTTGTGGATAGTTTAGATAGACTGCATATATTTTTCCTCTCTCATGTAGTCCTTTTGTATTGGGTTTTGATGTGTTCCTAAGGGAAATGTTGAAAGACACAATGTAGACATTCGGTGATTATAAAATGTTACGAGGAAAAGTGGATTTAAAATATTGTGATCTTCGTATGATGCTTTTTGAGTAAATTATGATACCATGGCATTGGAAGTGAATGTAGTGATCGAATGTAGCTCACCCTTGTCGTAGGATATGTACCGGGGTGATCTTCGGGCATCCCGATATGTACCCTGAGATAAGGGGGTGCTACAATCTTATTGTAACTCTCATCATCAAATTGATCAGATATCAAAGTTCTCATTAATGTCATATGGTACTTATAATTTGGACCAAAATAAAACAATTTGAAATCAATTTGATAACCTAATTGATCACTTCAGATTTTCAACCCATATGATTTTGGGTCAATTTTACATAATTAATCTGGTAGGGTAAATGACAAAATTAGGCAATACTTCCTTCTGAAGCGTTGTTTTAAAGTGTCTTAAGTTTCTAACGACTCCAAGATCATCCAATTTGATTCAATATTCAATGAGTTATGCACAAAATACCTCAGACTATGCACATTTGAACTTTTGGCTAGTACACGATCATACCCTCTAATTGCACAACTCATATCTTTCAGCTTAGACATCCAAAAATTTGAAAATTTATACCAATTTAAAGCTAAGAGAATAAGATACAACATTTGTGAAGACAACTTAGCCTAATTCAGCCCAAATCAACACAGTTTATTCAATAATCACAGGACATGATTTCTGTCCCTGATAGTATTTGAGCTTAAGTTACAACTCACTTTCATGCCAATTTTGAAACTCATAGAGATAGAATTAAAATTCAAACTCTTCACAAAATTTGTAGAAATATGTCTCTAATTTAATATGAATCAAAAAAGACTCTAGTTCAAAATCACATTTCAAACACCAACGTCAAACACCCTATTCATCATCTTCCTCTTCCTTTATCTGCTACACTTCTTCTCTCTTCTGTAATTTTTTTTTCCGTTTAACATCAAATCCTGAACAGAACCCATATCATGCTTTTCCACACCCATTTGCATTCAGCTCACTATCAAGACCTCTCAAAATTCAAGATCACCCAACTTCAAAACAATCATTATATTCACGTATTTCACCAAAATTTCTGCACTTTCATTCTTTTTCTGCATTCTTTTTCACACTGTCAACCTCTTTTCTAACTCATTAATCATCACTGAAACTACTTCTTCCTACCCCCACTCATACATGTATCTATTTCCACACACTAAAATATCATCAACACAAATCCTTTACAAAGCCCATAATCTTTCGGTGGATGGAAATAATGAAAATAAAGAGCAACAACACAAGTTTTAGATTGAATTCTTACTTCGATATTAGACTCCGAAGTCAAACATGCAACTTGAAGCAACTAGTTGATTCGGTGATGAGAAAGAGTTTTGGTGTTGATGTATACGATGAAGAGCAAAGGTGGAGGAAACAACATTAATTTCTATTTTAGCTAAACACCTCGGCACATGTCACCATACTTGTGAGCCATTTGTCTCATCTATAAGCTGCCATATGTCACCTTATAATTGGTCCATTATTTTAATATTTTTCCTATACTAAAATTGTAGCGCCCCCTCACCGTAGGGTACACATCGGGATGCCCGACGCGTATCCCACGATAAAGGTGCACTACCAGAACAGTTTCACTAATATCCACATGACATCGCAGTAAATTAAATCACATTATAACATAAATCAGTAATTTAAAATCCAAAATAATTATCTGGTACAGTCATCCGATGTCAGAATAGACAAGTCTATCAGTCTCCTGACAAAAACCAAAAAGGAAACTGATACAAGCATCTATCCTAAGTCATCCTCAAAAGTTAACCCAGCTGACCGACCTGTGTGTCATCTCTCTCTGTCTGCACGCTTGCACGGCACGAAAAGACTGTCTTCGGAGTTAGGAGTCTACTCTATCAGTCTTGTAAAATATGATGCAATTTTGGGTGAGTTTGCGAACTCAATGAGAAACATCATCGATGGTTCACTCAAATCATGCATTACGCGTAGCGCATACAGCATAGCACAGTACTAGTCAATATCATATACCAATTACAGTACTATACAGTAACTTGTAGTATTGCATCTCAGTTTACGGTAGTCTCTAGCAGTTTACAGTATCAAATAACAGTTTACAATGTCATATCACAGCTCACAGTATTATACAGCAGTTTACAG
>JANTNU010000233.1:8419261-8429877 GCA_024752395.1 Erythroxylum havanense | reverse complement strand
TCGTCGTTCCAACGGTGCCTCTAAAACAATCAAACAATTTCCAATTACTAAAATGCACAATCAGAAATAATTTAATGGTGCACATGTCTTAATTAAAACGAAGTACTATGCCTATTCAAGACTTTCCCGGTACTATTTCCTTTTTTTCTACTTTCTTTTGTCAAAACCTAACTTTTCGCTCAATTGATCAATATTGGCTCACTTCGATTCAATAACATATTACGGAGCCCCCCAATTTCAATTCTAATATTCAGTCAATTTATCAAGTCATTTTCGCTATGGTATTACCTAAAAAATTAGTATCACAATTTTCTAGATCGAATTCAATCTTTATGCTCAGTTCTACACTCCAATAGCCTTTCTTTACATTTAGAAACTTCACTATTATACCTCAGTTACTTAAAACAATCCTTAGGTTGCAATACAATCACATTCTTAACTTTCTTTCACTAATTGCGATCCTCCAAATTTAAATTCAAACTTTCATTATTCACATCGATTGTAGACCTCTTTCTCTAGATCATAACGAATCAAACATTACCTCAATTGGAGGTCTACACCAATAACTATGCCTCAAAAACCAAAATGAATCACTAGAAAACTATCTCTCGCCGCGACCTCAAGTCGTTCGCCGCGGCGTCTGAAGACGCTCGCCGCGACGTGTGATGTCGCTCGCCGCGACGAACATTTCTCTTGGGGCTCGCCGCGACGCAATGGAAGAGGGCTCGTCGCTACGTGGAAGACTTGCGCTCACCGTGACGCCGAGAGGTGCTCGCCGCAGCGTCTAACCTTTTTGAGCTCGTCGCGACGTCATCCTTCCCGCTCGCTGTGACGAATTAAATGTTAATTCACCGCAGCGAGGCTTCGCGCACGCCGCGACGCACGAGTCGCAGGTCGTCTTCTCCGATCAATTTTTCGCCCAATCTCTCTCTAAAACCAGTCCTAACTTAACTCAAACACTCTAATCTTTAACAATTAACCTCATGAATGCATCAAACACAATAATAAACAACATATAACCAATTACTTACTAACTCAAGCTCAAAACCTCCGATCTCTGAAATTTCTCTAACTCTTTCCCCTTTCCTCAAGCATCCACGATTTCCTCGCAAAACCTCTAACAAACTTCTTCCTCTCATAGCTCTCAAACAACAAGGAAAGAGCTAACAACTTGGCAAAGAAAATCACAAAGGGGAAGAAGAGCAAAACCCAATCGGTGGAGGAGGAAGAATCGCAAGCCCTAGGAGGAAGGAGAAGAGGATTTTTCTTTCTTCACTTTAAAACCTAAGGCATTTATAAGGTAATCACTTAAGACTCTTGTCTTTATCCTCAAATCTCTTTCTCTTTTCACAATCATTTCCAGTCCAATTCGTCTCCGAATTTCAATGGCTCGACATAAACAATTCCTCAAATCATATTTCTAAACTCCCATAGCCATTGATCAATTATTTCGGTACTATACAGTCAATCGGTCCGCCACTCGAAAAAATTCCGGTCCGGACATTTTCTCCCGAATTTTCAGAAAATTTCTGAAGAGTCACTACCAATTAGCAATTACTCTAAAACATTTCCTATTAAATTTTCAATCCCAATTATTCCACAATTCTCCATAATTCAAAAACAAACCTAATTATTCACAATTTCCCAATTCATAACCGTATCACAATTAAATGCTGTGAAAAAGTCATGAATGCATGTATCTATCAGTGCACGTGCCAAATGACTCAATCCTCTACATTTAGAGACCAATGAATGTTTAGTCGATATTATACGGTAAAATCCTATCCCGTCCCAATTTACTAATATAACCTTCCCATCGGTGACGAGATATTACATTAACTAAAGCTAGATTTGGGCATATAGGGATACATTGATAGGGACAAATCAACTTACACCTACTCTAGCATATGAAGCGCATTATGTGTGATAGTTGGCGCCTTCACAGATTATTGGAAGTAAGGTTTTAATGTAAAATTTTGATATATGTTACTACTAAAATTGTTAAGTTTTATGTTAGTAAATTAATTTGTTAAAGATCAAGCACAAGGTTAAAGATCAAGTTCAATAAAAGGGAAAAATAATAAAATAATTAAAATGAACAAAGTTGAGTACCACATACAATTGAAGAAAGCTTTAAGGTAATTCAAATCAATTAAACCAAGAATAAAAAAGAATAGTCATCTCTAGTGTAACCATCATTATATTCTTTCTTAAAATTTTATCTTAGTTATTTCAATAAATTAGGAGTTCAATATTACATTATCATTTATAAGTAAGACATAATATATAAATTATTTCATAATTAAGATAAATTTTATTTTAAATTTTAAAAAATGTCTTTAAATAAAATTTTAAAGAACTTTTGAAATAGTTTTAAATAAGTTTTGTCAAAAAGTGTCTTAAGAGTTAAATTTTTAATTGTTTTCTGCATGAGTTTAATTAGCCTAAAGGTTTTAGTCAAGTAGGTCAACATAGGAACAAAAAATTATATAATTGGACATTTGTCATTGGTTAATCAATTGGTCAACTAATGGATATCCGATTAGCTAGAGGATTGTGGTTAACAAGTCGATGGTTGGAACAATTACGAGCATTATAAAGTGGGTTCTATATTTTGAAGGGATCGATTAGTCAATACCCTTGTGAAACATGCTTCGACTAGTTGAAGGCATTTGGTTAGCTATTTGATCATAACTAGAAACAATTGGTTTATATATCTAATGACTAAATAGACAACATCTAAGACGTAAGAAGAAGTTTTGGCATATTAAAGAGTTGTTAAAAGCCTTGAAAGGTTAAAGAGTTTATATATATGCATCACATAAACATATACTGAGCCTAGTTTATTGTTGTGAGTAAACATGAGAAATTCTAGGTTGTATATAGTTATGTAATTATTAGTATGATACATATTATGGAGATTCCTCTTAATATTGAACAATATTTGTAAATATGTTCTCTTTATCATTGATAAATTAAGATGATTATGAGGGTTCTTTTTTATATTGTAGACAAAAAAAGGGGTTGAGGCAAGAATTTCTTCAATCACCAATTGAATGAAAAAGAGATTGAATTCTTAGTGAAACTTAAATAGTAGATATAGAGCAATAATTATTTGGTCACACTATTAATAAATCAATTTTATATTTCTTTTCATACTCACTTTTAATGTTATTTTACTTGTCATTTGTCAAATTATTAATAATCATTCATTAGAGTGAGTGAGTAATTCATTCATTAGAATTTTAAATAGTTCGATAAGTAAGCATACAATTCATCATTCTTTTATATGTCATTTGGGTATTATATATTTACTTGTCACATATAATTAAAATATGTCAAGTTATTCTCCTGACATGTGTTATGAAGATGGATGTTGTTACTAGTAGGTGCAAATGATAGGGATATGTAAATATACAGATAATGAGGAGTGCTTGGTTTATAGATTTAGAAACGAGTCAATGAGTATGGAATAAATACATGTAGTTGGTTTTATCTTATGATTATAGAGCACATCTCACTTTCGGAGAATTGTTCATGCCCTTCATGTAACAAAGGAATGAGTTTCATTCCTTGGGCAGAGTAAGTATCACCGACGTGACAAAATATAATTAATTAAAATATGCTTATTTACAATATAATTAATTAATTTAATATAATTAATTAAAAAATATATAATTACAATATAATTAATTAATTAAAAATATAATTAATTAATTAATCACAATATAGTTAATTAATTGTATTATTCTCTTTTCAATAATTGAATATAATTAATTAAAATATATTTAAATTTGATGTAAAACAAAAATTTAATACACTTTTATTTTTAAAAAATTTAACAAATTTTTATTTCTCAATATTTTTAATAAATCAACTACTATCTTTTAATAAAGGTAATCATTTATTCCTCTTAACTAACTATCATAATTATAATAATTATATTTATTCTCATTTTTCACTATATTCATTATCATTTTTATTCTCATTTCCCATGTGAACTAACCATCACCTGCGATAGTTCTTTACTTTTATTTATTTATCTCTTGTATGTTTGATATATACTTCTATGTTACATGTGAGAAGATCAAAGAGGAGTATGAAAATTCAAGATAGGTGTAATTGTGAGACATAGATACAAAAGTCATAAATTGATAGATATTATTTTAATTGTAAATTAACATTACTTTATTTAGCTTCTAAACATTGATTTTTTTGTTAAATATGTTTTAAATTATTTTGAAATATATTGGATCATTATGCATTTATATATATATATATATATATAGATTTAGCCTTGGTCTGAAAATGAACTTAGATAGTTGGCATTGTCAATAAATGATGAACGCAGACATAACAATCTTAAATTCACATGTTGCCCGTTAGGGTTACTTCCAAGTGATTAGAGGAGGTTACTTGGAGCATTAAATCTTGGATTCAAATCACATAGACTCCTTAATGACTAAGTGTTCAAGTTTTTTAAAGCTCAATAATTTATATCTTCAAATTAACGACTATTTATATTGAATATATTATTGCTGAGTGTTTATTCAATATGTACAAAAATTAGGTACGTTAGTTTATTAGACCCTGAGAATCTGGACCTCTTCACACAAATCAAGTTTAATATTTTCTTTAAATTGGTAACTCATATTCTTATACATATAAAGAATAGGAATTGCATGTTCTTCTATTATTTAAAAAGAGATTTTTTGTCTCAAAATTTTATAGAAACACACTCAAGAAGGACAAGTTAATTTAACTCCAAACCTAGTTTGTTTAAATTTATCATTAAACTTGTTAACGTGAGCTTCTCTACATATTCTACGTTTTGTAGGCTAATGTGAGAGAGTGGTGAGCGCAAGTCATTGAATGGTGCAGGAACAGTAAGTCCTGAGCAATATAGTGGGCTAGATCCAGCAACTCATTTATTAATAATATTTTCTTGTTTGGACTTGTGACCCAATATCAAAATCTCCAACCAAATCCAAGGGTGTCAAGGTCCAACCCAAAGTCCATTTGATGGTTACAAATTCACCAGGCCACTAATCCTACGGTCTAGATTCAGGACAGTCAACACATCCTCGTCTCACCCTGTCACCAAAGCATCCCCCGTCCCTCGTCCTCTTTATTCTCGTTCTTCACGCAAATCAAAGTTCTTAGTCCCTAAGAAAAGAAAAGGCACAAAACCAAAAACTGAAAAATCAACGATTCAGATCTAGGGTTCCGAGCTTTCGATCAAAGCGACATGGCGTTGGAATGGGTTGTGCTAGGCTACGCCGCAGGTGCGGAGGCGATCATGGTGCTCCTCCTCACAATCCCAGGCCTCGACGGCCTCCGCAAGGGCCTGATCGCTGTCACGCGCAACCTCCTGAAACCATTCCTCTCGGTCGTTCCCTTCTGCCTCTTCCTCCTCATGGACATCTACTGGAAGTACGAGACGAGGCCAAGTTGCGACGGGGAGTCGTGCAGTCCGTCGGAGCACCTCCGCCATCAGAAGTCCATCATGAAGAGCCAGAGGAACGCGCTCTTGATCGCTGCGGCGCTTATCTTCTACTGGCTGCTGTATTCCATTACTAATTTGGTGGTTAGGATCGACCAGTTGAATCAGCGCTTGGAGAGGCTCAAGAATAAGGATTAAAGACGCGATGGCTGTATCCACTTTTTGCAGCCTGAGATAAGTGTCTGCTACTGGATTCTTATGTTCTTTCTTTTGGACGAATTTTGTTTGTTCCTATTATATGTGAGATTTGTTTTGTGTATTCTATGATGGATTCAGTATTAGTAGCAAATGATGACTCGTGGTTGAGAGATGATTACTTTCCGAGTATTATCAAATATTGAATGGTTAATTGTTGACCATAGTTAAGTAAATTGCAAATCGAATTGGTTACAGTTAGCTAACAAAACATTTCAATTGTATTCTTCTTTTCGTTAAAAGTATATACCACATTAAAACTGAAATTTACAAACTGGCTGGATTTATTCAATCCTTGGAACTCTATTCAATTCTACTGTAAGACTGATACCGAACAAGTAGTTATCATTCTGATTGAGTAAGATGCCCAGGACTTGGTAAGAAATGGATGTGGGCACCCTGTTGCCTAGTAAGGTGTACTGTGATTGTCTTTTCATAATGCACTCGCACTTTTTGTTTCTGTTGCTCGTCCTATAATCTTCTTCAGAAAAGAGATTTTATTTGTCTAAGCAGGAGCACTTACTGTCTAATAGACTGCACTTGAGATGATCTCTAGTGTTCTGCCCATAGATCAGGTGCTCTTGGGAATCTCTTAAGATTTATTTGATGCTAGGATTCGATAGGTGCACGGATGTGTTCTTGTTATTTACCTTTGTTAGATGGAATACGTTTAGGAAATGTTCCATTGTTTCTGTGGACATTCTCATCTGTCAAGCATATTACTCAAAACATTGGAAATTTAGGTTCCAGTGTACACTGTACTGTAAAAGGAGTCGTTATGATTTGTTTTTGGTATTTGCTTTCTGATAAAGATGGCATTAAGCGCTTTGCTTTTTTTTTTAACGCGGGTATTTGCTAACATTATTACACGGGTCGCAGTATAGTCACAATGCTATGGTGTGAAGTGAATCTTTCAACTCTAAGGTTCTTAGTGACCTTATATTTAATAGCAAAACGTTATTTGTAAATTTTAAATGCTTAAATAATCCAGTTTTTTTAATATAATAAACACATAAATAAAAGTTATAAAACCAACCCTAAAAGAGCTTACAGACGGTCATAATGATTTGTTCAGAGTCTTTTTTTTTTTGAACGTTAACGATTGCGCTCAGCACATATTACTAAGATCCATTGTTAAAACGTCATACAAAAAAGGAGAGCATACCCCCCTCTATTTAAAATCAGATATAGAATGAGCTGCCCTAGTTATTGTATGAGTAACTTGATTCGCTGGCTTTTTAACAAACGCAAAAGAGATCAACGATAGCTTATGGATGAGATCTTTATAATCCTGAATAATCATAGAAAAATATGAAGAAAATATATGCGTAGATGTTAAAAATTAGGCAACGACCTAACAATCTTTTTCCACGCATATTGGGAAGATAAAGATTTGATCAAGCTTAAAGCTTCCTGAAAACAGAGTGCTCCATCTACTTGTGGATCTCTCCAACCTAGTAGCGTCATCAATTTACCAGCACAATTTTGCCCTTAAGAGTTGCTGATGATTATACCAAGGCCATAATATCCATTCTACAATAAAGCAACATCAATGTTACACTTAAACTAATTTGGAGCTGGAGCGCGTGGATTTCGTGGTATGAGAACAGCAGTAGATGTCTTTGTTGCCTTTCATTCAGAGAGTGTCGTTCATGCTCGACTTAGGATGAAACAATGGGGATGAACACATGACGTTCACACTACTTCACTGTGATAAAGCTACAAACTCCATATTAACATAAAAATCTCCTCCTAGTGTGATTGTGGGAAAGACGTGACCACAATTGTAAGCCATTCATGCAAAGAGGAAATAGCATGCTAGGTCACATTCGATAGAAGTCAAACGGATTGGGCAAATTTACAGTTATAAAAAACATGTAATGTCGCTTCCGAAGTCTTAACGCAAATAGGACATATGTCATTTAAAAGCATATGCCACCCTCTTAAAGTGGCTCTGCATGGAAGGATATTACGTATAAGATGCCAAATAAGAATATGTACTTTACCTGGGACTTGAACTTTCCATATTTTTCCCCATGGGAAGCCATCAATACTAAAATTTTCATTAGCCATCTCGATGCTGAGTCTTTAATCGTCTTTGACTTGGTATTATCCTTTCCTATTTTTTGTCCATACCCAATCATCCAAATTAATTGAGAAACCCAACGGAATTTGTAAAATGAGGTCTGCATCTCGTGGGCTAAAGGAATTGCGAATCAAAGGTTCATTCCATTGACGTCTTACCATGAGATTGGCAACCATATTCAAGTTCCGGTCTTCCAAGAATTATGTCTGAATAGTAGGATCCCTATCATCCATTAACTAGGAATCCCTCCATATATTGATGGTAACACCATCACCAACGCGCTTTCGACATCCCTGAAGTAAGATGGGTTGTGCTTGACATATATTTCGCTAAATTTGGCTTGGGTTGTTGTCGAGAGATGCTGTGAAAAACTCAGAGTTTGGAAAGTATCTGGCCTTCAGGATTTTTGCGGCAAAGGAATTGGGGTATTTAATCAACCTCCATCCTTGTTTTGCTAGTAAAGTAAGGTTAAATTGTCGCAAGTCACGACATCCTAAGTCTCCGTAAACCTTTGGAATTGCGAGATGTCTCCACCGAAGCCACTTGATACCATTGTTAGCTATACCTCCAGTGTGCGCCAAAAGAAACTATTCATTAAAGTTTCCAAGTCCATACATGTATCGACGAGTAGTAGGAAAAGGGACATGGTGTAGTTTGGCATAGCTTGCGCCGCCGTTCTTAAGAAAACGTCCTTGCCTGCTTTTAATAATAATTTTGCTTTTCATCCCTGGAACCTCTTTGTTAATTTTCCACCACATACTGAAACATTTGTCTTTTATTTCATCCAATAAAAGATGGCATTCCCAGGTAGCTATTATGACCTTCCTGCTTATTAACACCAAAAATCTGACAAACCGAGCTTCTGATTCTCTCTTCTGTATTAGGGGTAAAAGAAACCCTGGATTTTGAGAGGTTGATTTTTTGCCCCAAAACTGTCTCATATAGATGTAAACAATCTTTCAAAAGTACCGCCTCTTCTCTTGTAGCTCGAGTAAAGAAAAGAGCATTATCGGTGAAAAAAAGATGAGACACTGGAATGGCCCCTCTTGCAACCAGAGCACCATGAATACGACCTTGTGCTTGATATTTAGATAGAATGGCTAATAAACCTTCCGCATAAAGTATAAAAAGATATGGTGAAAGGGGGCTTCCTTGACGTAAGCCCCTACTAGGAATTAAAGGACCATGATTTTTAGTTCCACGGATAAAATAATATGAGACAGACGTGACTATCTTCATAATTCTGGTAACCCATAACTCGTCAAAACCCAATTTCAACATAATTAATCTCAAGTATGCTTATTCAATTCTATCGTATGCTTTGCTCATGTTCATTTTTAGAGCAAAGAAACCAAGACGACCTTGAGTTTTCCTTTTAAGTTAATGAAATAATTAATAAGCCACAATTATGATATCTGTAATCAGTCAATTAGGAATGAACACGCTCTGGGTATTCGCAATGACCTGCAATATAATTTTCTTTAAATTGTTTGCCATTGCCTTGCAAACAACTCGATCAATGGCATTACTCAAAGAGATAAGACGCAGATCAGTAATTGTCTCTGGAGTTTTCTTTTTTGGAATAAGAATCACATTGGTGTTGTTCTGTCCAGGCATCGGAGCGTTTCCATTTCGGCACCTTAAACACTCATTAGTGACCTCCATTCTCACTATATCCCAAAGCGTTTGAAAAAAGCCTGGGTTGAAGCCATCGAGTCCTGGGGATTTTTGTGGGTGCATGGAGAATAGGCCTTCACGTACTTCCTCCCCAGTATAAGGAGCCAATAATAATTCATTGTGCAAGGACGTAACCTTTGGTTCCACATATTGTAAAAGTGGCTTTAGATTACCATTTGAAGATATAAAAAGGCCTTGGTAGTAGTTCACTATCAGCTCCAGTAATCCTGAATCCCAATCCCCACTCTCCATTATTGTTCTGTAGTCGAGAAATCAGATTCTTAAGGTGTTTGTGTGACGCCATCACATGAAAGAACCTGGAATTTGAATCTCCCTCTGCCAACCAATGCTGTTTCGATTGTTGTTTCCAATACACTTCATGATACAACTAGCCTTTGCAATGGAGTTCCACGTCTTACACATCAACCTGACAAGCTACACATGCCAAGTGGTCCAATTACAACGCAACAAGCTTCAAGTGTAACACCCCACTCCCGCAAGACCTGAACCCGACATCGATGGTGATATCCGAGTCCGTTCCCCGCGAGGGTGGCGTGCTACATCATTAAGTCAAAACTTAGTATGAACTTTTTGTTTTTTTTTCAAACACATCCACATCGATATTTATGTGGAGAACAATATACATGAACAATTCAATGGCCTTAGGGCCCTTTTCATAAATCCCATTTATATCAGATAGTGAATTTACAATTTGACCTAATCGTTCATACAAAAATTAAGAAAAAATACACTAATGCAGACGCGAACTGATCTCGACCTCTATCAGTCACTTGAATGCTGCAAGTATACTCCCGTTGGCCTAACGAGGTATTCTTCTTGTCCTGAAAAATAGTTACAATTTTGGGTGAGTTTGCGAACTCAATGAGAAATCATCATCGATGGTTCACCCAATTCATGCATATACAAACAATTCACAGAATATCGTATAGTATCATGGCCAGACATATCACATGATTTATCATTTCACAAATATAAGGCGTTTCACCCTTTCACTCAGTCCACATTTAATCATTCGTATATGCAATGCATATGTGACACTTTCCATTTTATTACGGTTTTGTGACCGTGCGCCTGATCTGTCCCAAAAATGGGCTCATTAACGGTGAGCCTGTGGCTCTGAATTACGGTGGGCTT
>JANTNU010000233.1:8351847-8362106 GCA_024752395.1 Erythroxylum havanense | reverse complement strand
AATTATAAATATCTTAATTTAATTTATAAAATTGATTTAATAATTATTAATAAATATAATTAATATTTAAAAATATTTAAAAATATATAAATTTCAAATAAAATTTGATATAATAATTAAAAATATATATAATGAATATTAGTTTATAAAAATAAATTTTAAATTATTTATTCTAAAAAATAAAATATTTATATTAATTCTTTATTAATAAATATTATATAAAAGATTAAAATAAAATAATTTATTTTTAAATTTTATTTAATAATGTATAATTATTATTAGTAATAACAATATTTATTTTATTTTAAAATTAAAAATTAAACATTAAAAACTCACAATAAAAGTTTAACTGAATAATTATTTATAAAAACTTTGAAAAAAAGGAGGAGAGAGAGGCCGGAGAGTAAGTTTTAAATTTTTTTTGAAAATTTTGCTAATAAATCTCTATATTTTTCAAAAATTTCAGTACTGACCGATATATAACCGATATTATAGATACAGGCTGATATTAGACGAAACAAGTCGGTACCAATCGATATTTACACCTGGTATATAAACACTCTTATTTCGTATCGTTCTTCAGTCAATATGGTACGTACTGTCCAGTATCGACCGTACGGAACAAAATTCATAAGATTTGTCAAAACTATATTATTAGTATGAAAATAGATTAAAAAAATATAAACATTAAAAACTTGCCTCTTTAAAAGACCCAAAACTTTTTCATTAATTTTAAAAGATAATTCAATATATGCTTTTATTTTTTTAAAATCTTTCCTATAATATGAGACTACAAAAATATTTACAAAAAAGTAAAAGACATACATTCCATTATGATTTAGAAAATTTTAGAAAAATTTCATAATCTTTAATTTTTAAAAAAAAACTCTTTCTGATTTGTAATTTAAAAAAAACTTGTTATGTTAGACTTTGATTAAAAAATAATGATGAAACATATACATTATAAATATCATAGGTGGACTAATCAAATGTTACTAATAAGGTAACTCAACTTAACTCTTAAACTTGATTCAAACTAATTAAACTCGACTAAAATTAATAATTATAATAAATTATAAATTTGAGTCAGGTTTAAGAGTCTGGTTTGAGTTTAAAACTGGGCTAAATCGTCATATAAATAATATTTAATTGGTACATGTATGATATTTATATCGTGTGTGTTTCATTTTTATTTTTTATTCAAAGTTTAAGAGAGAAGAATTTTCTCAAAATTTGAAAATTACAAAGAGTTTTTTTTTATATAATTTTAAAGATTAAGAAAATTTTCTAATGTTTCTTAAATCTTAAGAGAACATCATGTCTTTCACTCTAAAAAAACATCATTCTATCTTTTTATTATTTGTTTCGAGATTACAAAAAAAAAGTGAATTATGTATGCCTGCATTTTACTTAACTTGTAAACTAATGAAAGAATGATTAAGAAAAATTCATATATGATAATCCCAAAACAAATGTAATAATAACTAAAGAGAGTAGATAGAGAAATAAAATTTATTTGTAGTTGTTCAATATGACAACTCTTGAAGGACATCTACTCCCTAAGCTCTATTGAGAATTCATTATCTTCTTCTTTTAATAGGTGAAGAGGGACCCTACACATACCCTTTATGATCATCTTGATTTCAATTTTTTTTAGAAAAACTCTTTTCTTATATTTTACTTAAAAAATAATGATGAAATGCACGTAGAATGAATATCATATGTGGACTAATTAAATGTTACTTACATGATAACCCAACTTAACTCTTAAACTCAATTCAAACTAATTAAACTCGACTTAAATTAATAGTTTTAAAAAATTATAAAAAATTATTTAAATTAGTTTAGTTTTAGTTTAAGAGATATTTTGGATGGTCATATAAGTAGCATTTAATAAGTCCATATGTGATTTTATATTGTTAAGGTTTTGTTTTTTAACCAAAGTTTAAGATAATGAGTTTTCCTAGAAAATAAAAATTGCAATGACTTTTTAAAGAATTTTAGATATTGGGGAATTTTTCTAAAGTTTTTTAAATTACAAAAGGGCTCCATATCTTTTACCTTTAAAAAAATTATCCTTCTCTCATTTCATATGTTATTTATTATTAGTTCCTAAATCACACATAAGAGAAAAAAGAATTAAGTGTGTTCACTTTTCACTTTATTTATAAACTAATAAATAAATTACCTATTTTAATGAATGATTAAGGCAAATTCATATATGATAATCACAAAGCAGTAATAATAATAATAATTAAAGTGAGTATAGAAAGAAAAATAAAATTTGTTTGCATTTGTTTAGTTAAAAAACCCTTAACCTATGTCCACTTTCTAAGCTTTGCTGAGAATTCACTATCTTTTCCCTTAATAAGTAAAAAGTAACCCTTCATGTAATATTTTCTTTGTTATAGATAAATAAAACCTTTATAATAATTTTAATAGAGGTGAAGAGTGACCTATAAATCTTGTTAAAGGTCAAAAGGAACCTTCATAATGTAATTTCTATATGATTTTTTAATTGCAACAATTGCACAATTATACAACTCAAAACATCTCTCTCACTCATATCAATGAATGAAAGAACAATACATACTATGTCATGCACACATGCATTTTTTAGCCTCTCATGACTCTTCCTAACTCCTTAGTATGCTCAAAATTCTTTTCACAACTGATACGTGGTATATTCATATATAAGATAACCTAAAATGGTAATTAGAAATAAAAATTAGTAATTATAGCAACTAATAACAATAACATTAGTCGATCATTGTGGCATATTACTTGACTAATATGGCCATAAGCTCAAGATGCATATTTTTAAAAGATATTTATTGACCATGATATCATAGTAGTTGACCAGTTTAACCAAATCCCTAACATTGTAGCCTAAATCACCATATTATTTGACCAAAAGTTTTTAAACAAAAATTTCAAAACTTCTTAAGAATGTTCAAAGATAAAAAATACATTACTTTAACAAAAACTTGATCCAAAGCCATTTTAATCCTCAAAAGTGTTTTAATGTCATAAAAGGATTTTTATCTATAGAAATCCTTCCCAAATTTTCTTTTAACTATGATAAAGTACATGTAATATGCCCCAAGTATAAATGATAATGGAATCATTAAACCCCTTATTCATTAAAATTGTCATACAAGAAAGATTACAATAATTTGATTAAATTTTGATATGCTTAATTTGTAACACCCATATAATCCCTAGGAGATTTTGCCAATGCCACATATAACAAAACTAAAACGTATCAACCATACTAGAGCATTCTTAGAAACTCAAGCAATATACGTTACCTTTCATTAAAAGTTGTTTTTAAATAGAACATATCAAACATATTATACTTATCCAAATACATGTCATAATTTCAAAAGCCAACCTGTAAAAGGGTTATTACAAACCTTATCCACAAATATACAAAATGTCTCATTACGTTGAAATACAACTCAAACTTAAATATAAACAAAGACTCAAACAAAATAATTTCCAAAACAAAACACATTCTTCTTGGCCATTGCGGTTGTCTTTGTTCTAGTCTTTAAATCTGCTTATCAGAACCTACACAGAGGCAAAACTATCATGCTAAGCATAAAGCTTAGTGGAGAATAATTAAACAAGATGCACAATAGCGATTGTTTCTAATAGTCATCTAACATTCATATATATAGATTCAAATCATATCACAAAAATCTTTAATTGTTCATATTAAAGAGTAATCCAAACATTATGTCTCAGAATAGAATATGATTCATCAATACAAAACATTCTTGTATCTGAACAAAACTCATAAATATCATAACAAAATGTGCAAGTATCAGAATTGAATATCATAACAGGATATAATCCTTTCAGATCAAAAATATGACTTGTATCATATCAGAATATGTTTTTTAATCAAATTAGAGCTTGTCTTGTATCAGATCAGAATTTGTTTATATCAAAACTGAACATGTATCAAAATACAAAACAAGTTAGCCTACTAATAGAGAGTTAAGTCTCTGAAACAGAACACATAAAAGTGTCTAAAATCAGAAGACTGGAGTGTCTGGTACAAAAGACATTGAAGTGTCTAGTCATAGAAGACACCTTAGTGTCTAATTACAGAAGACATCTTAGTGTCTAGTTACAGAAGCAGCTGTAAACCCTTCTAGGCATGCCTATTTACCTACGACTAGGATTTGACAATTTTAAAACAAACCATTTCAAGTTTCATATTCACATGAAAAGGATGTAGTGCATAACATATGTCTTTATATCATTTTTCTCAATTTGAACATATATATGCACATCCAAACAAACTTAACATACCTTATGAGCATAAACATTTCCAATAATGTACCATTAAATGCATTACGTATTTATACATTACATATAATCACAAAAATTTCCAGTTCATAAACAATCATATTCAATTCACATCACATAAACCCTTTGAAACGCATTTGTATTCATAAGGACACATTCATCCTTGAGCAAACCATACAGTTCAATATTAGACACATTATTTGTTATCCACACATTCCGTAAGTAATTACCTAAATTAACATTCTATAACTAAATTAACTATTACTCAATTAATTTAACATCATCTAGGTTCATTTTTCACCTCAATTAAGTCCAATTAAACCATTATTATGTAACTTAACCTTATATAGTATGACAATTGTCTAAAACCAAAATTTTCTCCTTCCTAAGTACTTCCCACGCCCATTTCGGTTCACTCGCCCACAACCTGCAATTTGTTTCCAAAACTTGACTTCTTCTCTTCCATTCAACATACCTTCACCAAAGTCCATCAATTTTACTTCAATTCTACCTTATGTATGCTTTAATACCTCATAAAATTCATGTCTAAATCAATTTAAAAATCATTCAAAAGGCAGCTCACAATCCATGATATTTTATGCATTAAAATCCAAAGTAAAAGCTATCAAACAACTCTTTTGTTCCAGACCTCAATCCATCATCAATTCAATAGATATTTTATCAATTTCAAACATCACATAAACATAACATGTTATCAAGTTTAGAATTCCCTTATATATTTAATTTCAAAGTCCTCCTTCAAGAACAAGCAAAACTATCCTTCCATACAACCAACACAAGTCCAAAATCCAAATGAAACTAGGATGCTCTTAACACCAAAAGACAGTAACATAGAAGATAGCATGTGGTAGCTTTCTTAATGCAATATCTTGGAAGAATTCTAAGTGAAATTGAAACAAAATTCAGAGCTAAGAGAGAGTGGATGGTTTCAGTGGATATGCTTGAATTAAGGCTACAAAAACTTGTTGCAAGCTTAACACCTAAGTGGCTCGATGTCACTCTCACAACATGGCATTTGTCACCTTTGCATGTGTCCCATTTTTCCGCCATATAAGCCACCAAATGTCTTAATTATATTTGGCTACTTGTCATTTAATCAATGCTTCCAAATGTCATTCAATTATGCTGCCATTTGTCTCTTGTTTACTTATACCAAATATCACTAAATGTATAGGTTTAGTCATCCAAATTTTCATGTACCAACTTATCTTGCCACTTGACATTTTCCTTGTCCAAGTATACATTTAATACCTCAATTTTCTAATGATGCCAATTATTTCCAATTCACTAACTATGATCCACTAAACCAAAATTCAATATCAAACTAAAATTCAATGCATATACAACTTACAATCATGTCATAATTTAACACCTATCATATATGCCTTCATTAATAGGTAACATTTCAACTAGGTTATAATTTAGGGCCTTAGAATTATCTCCCCTTTAAAAAAATTTTATCCTCAAAATTCATACCTGATGAGAATAACTGAGGATACCTTGATCTCCATCGATTATAGATATCATTTGCATATTCTATGACTATACAAAAGTTACTTATTCTTAGTAGCATCATTTCAATGTATCCACATAAATCGATACTTCCACTGCGCTATTCTGATTCATCTCAGAATTTTACCTATGGGGGCTAGGACTTAAGAGCATTCAATATGTCATAGATTACTCCTTGTACCATATCCAAGCATGTACTACATATATTCTCAATAACATCATTCACCAAAGTAACCTCACTATCAAATACGTATTCACAATAATTGATCAACTTAATTTCAAGGGATTCTACATATATTGCTATTATTTATTTTGTCTTACTTAAGTATGTTCTCAATTAATTCAGAAATATAAGATCTGTAACCATCATGAAATTCTGATATCAAACCAAATGTTATAATCTTATACTGAATCACAAAATTTCAATATGATACCTAAACAACCATTTCAGTTCCGAGTTTAACCTCTCAAGGTAATAGAAATTTTGGTTTTCTTTCAACTTTGTTTGCACACTTTAAATCCCATCACTTTTATTTACATCTCTATTTTTTTCTCCATCAAATCCACGAAAATATATTCACTTTTGCATCAATTTAAAGGTATACCTCCATAACATAATACTAAAATTATATTCTTTAATATAACCACAAATACAAATATAATGGCTCTATGTCCAATATACCGAACCGTGTAATATTTCCTATATTAGAATATCAACAAACTTTCATTTTCTCACACTCTGACAGATCATCGTTCATCTCGACAGACGTACGAGGTTACGCAAGATTATTACTCTCAGCAACCTCATCAACAACCTTACAAGATCTTTCTACACTTAAAATCAAAAGTGGGACAAACTGCATTAGGTCAAGCACAACTCTTACACTCAAGTATAAGAAATAACTAAGTGTTAGTTAAACCAGAATCGCCTAAACTATGCTCTGATATGAAACAATGTAACACCCGTATACCCCCTAAGAGATTATGCAAATGCCACCCATAACAAAACTAAAACATAACAACCATACTAAAGCATTCTCAAAAACTTGAGCAACATACATTACCTTTTATTAAAAGTTGTTTTTAAATAGAACATATCAAACATATTGTATTTATCCAAATACATGTCATAATTTCAAAAGCCAACCTATATAAAGGTTATTATAAATCATTTATAGGATATTACGAACCTTATCCACAAATATACAAAATGTCTCATTACATTGAAATACAACTCAAACTTAAACACACAAAAAAAAAAACTCAAACAAAATAACTTCCAAAGCATAACAAATTTCTCTTGGCCACTGCGGTTGTCTTCGTCCTAATCCTTAAATCTTCTTATTAGAACCTACATGGAGGCAAAACCACCGTGTTAATTATAAAGCTTAGTGGGGAATAACCAAACAAGATACATAATGGTGACTGTTTCTAGCAGTCATCTAACAGAATGGTGATTGTTTCTAACAGTCATCTAACATTCATACATATAGATTCAAATCATATCACAACACTGTTTAATTGTTTATATTAAAGAGTGATACAAACATCATGTCTAAGAATAGAATATGATTCATCAATATAGAACATTCTTGCATTTGAACAAAACTTATAAATATCATAACAAAATGTACAAGTATTACAACTGAATATCAGAACAAGATATAATCCTTTTAGATCAAAAATATGACTTGTACCATATCAAAATATGTTTTGTATCAAATCAGAGCTTATCTTGTATCAGATAAAAACTTATTTATATTAAAACAAAACATTTATCATAATACAAAACAAGTTAGCCTGCTAATATTTTTTACAGAGGTGGGTAACAGGACCAGTACAGAAGATCCCTATGTTTGGTATCTCAGAAATAGAAGCGACTTAAGTCTTTGAAATAGAAGACATAGAAATGTCTAAAATTAGAAGACACCGGAGTGTTTGGTACATAAGACACCAAAGTTTCTGTTCATAGAAGACACCTTAGTGTCTAATTATAGAAGACACCTTAGTGTCTAGTTACAGAAGCAGTTGTAGTTACGACTAGGACTTGGCAGTTTTAAAATAAATCATTTTAGGTTTTAGAATCACATGTAAAAGATGTCATGCATAACATATGTCTTTATATCATTTTTCTTAAGTTAAATATATGCATGCACCTCCAAAAAAACTTAACTTACCTTATGAGCATAAACATTTGCAATAATGTACCATAAAATGCGTTATGTATTTACACGTTGCATATAATCACACAAAATTCCAATTCATAAACAATCATATTTAATTCACATCACATAAACCTTTTGAAACACATTTGTATTCATAAGGATGAACAAACCATACATTTCAACATTAGACACATTATTTTTTACCCACACATTCCTTAAGTAATTACCTCAATTAAAAATCCACAAATAAATTAACTGTTACTAAATTAATCTAACATCATTTAGGTTCATTTTCAACCTTAATTAAGTCCAATTAAACCATTATTAAGTACCTTAACCTTATATAGTCTGACAATTGTCTAAAACCAACATTTTATCCTTCTTAAGTACTTCCCAAAACCATGGGAATAAGCCTTATAAATCCTACAATCATGGGATTTGGTGCCTCTAATTTGTTTCCAAAACTTGACTTACTTCACTTCCATTTGTCACACTTTCACCAAAATCCATTAATTTCACTTCAATTCTACCTTATTTATGCTTTAATACCTCATCAAATTCATGTCCAGACTAATTCAAAAATCATTCATAAGGTAGTTCACAATCTATGATCTTTCATACATCAAAATCCAAAGCAAATATCATGTTCTATACCTCAATTCATCATCAAATCAATACATATTCTATCCATTTCAAACATCACATAATTCATAACATAACATGCTATCAAGTTTGGAATTCCCTTACCTATTTAATTTCAAATTCCTACTTCAAGAACAAGCAAAACTAGCCTTCCAAACAACCAACATAAGTCCAAAATCCAATTGAAACTAGGATGCTCTTAACACCAAAAGACAACAACATAGAAGATAGCATGTGGTAGCTTTCTTAATGTAATGTCTTACAAGAATTCTAAGTGAAATTGAAGCAAAATTCAGAGCTAAGAGAGGGTGGATGGTTTTAGTGGAGATGCTTGAATGAAGGCTACAAAAACTTGTTGTAAGCTTACCAATTAAGTGGCTCGGTGTCATTCTCACAACATGGCATTTGACACCTTTTCATGTGTCCCATTTTTCCACCATATAAGCCACCAAATGTCTCAATTCTAATTGGCCACTTGTCCCTTCAATGCTACCAAATGTCATTCAATTATACTGTCATTTGTCCTTTATTTACTTATGCCAAATGTCATTAAATGTATAGGGTTAGTCATCCTAATTTTCATGTACCAACTTGTCTTGTCACTTGCAATTTTTCTTGTCCAAATGTACATTTAGTACCTCAATTTCCTAATGATGCCAATTAATTACAACTCACTAACTCATTATCATCATCATCACACCCAGTTCGAAGTCCCGCAATAAAGCGGAGTCTGGAGAGGTTTGATAGTATACAATTTTACCCCTATATAGTAGAGAGGTTATTTTTGATAGACCCACATGCAGATGTGACAAATAAAAGAGTGATGCAGGTTAAAGAGTAAATAAATAAAACTATCACGTTAAATAATTATATAAATAAAACTACAATAAATACATAAATAAAAATAAAAATAAAATAAATAAACTATAACCAAAGGATATACCTGATGGTGACCAGATCTGCTAGTACTTGACACGCTACAAAAATCAACTCTTCTTATCGCTAGTTAAGCTAGGAGTCTTCGCTGAGAGACTCTAAGGATATGGCAATCTTACAATTTTAGATGGCCTTACGGGATCTTTCCCTACTACAACTGACCTGAAAAACCAAGTTATAGGTCCAAAAGCCTTGTCCAAAACTTACAACTAGCAAAGACAGAAAGGACATTGGGTTGGACTTCCTATGTGGTAACTACGTGACGCGAGGACTTTAAAGGGTATCCTTTACCCTTATTCGTTCATGCCAGACTTTTCTATTTCTAACCACTGCCTCAGTAAGGTCCAACTCTAACATATCTTTCTTGATCATTTCACTCCAGTTCTTGTAAGGCCTCCCTTTCCTCCTCTTGTAGTCACTAAGGGTTATTTTCTCACAGCATCGTACCAGAGCATAAGAGGGCTTCCTACACACATGCAAACCACCTAAGCCTTGTCTTTCTCAACTTGTTAGCAATTCTAGCCACCTGTAATCTGCCTCTCACCACACAATTCCTGACCCTATCTGTTAGACCCCGAATTTTTTATATGATGTCATTAAGCATAAATTGTGATAATTGTGGTATTATGCCTTAGGTGGATTAAATTGAGTTAATGGAGTTTA
>JANTNU010000233.1:8272396-8288401 GCA_024752395.1 Erythroxylum havanense | reverse complement strand
TCATGAATGCATATACCGTAATTCCATGTACACAATTGATACTGTGTATCAATCCTATTATGCATGAACAGTACTAAATATTCCCTATTAGTCTCATCCTATGCCAATTTTACTATTTTACCCTTCCAGGAGGGGGTGGGATGTTACAGCAATAGCTGAAGCACTCTAGCTCATTTCAGCAGCCTACTCCTTCACTTTGGTTTCTTTCAAACGAAATTTCATTCTCCTACTCCCCCTCTCAACTTCTGGATCTTTGTTGAAGCTTGGATCATCATCTTTGTAAGTTATTTCATTAACAAATAGGTCTTGTGATTCTATGATTGATGCAGGAAACTGGTTCGGATGAGTAGTTCTACTGGACAGGTTTCGGTATTTTAGCCATATCCTTCTCTGCAGGTATCTAAATTGGATGAATTTAAATTCGTATTAAACTAGAAACTTATGTCTACAACTTTTATGAAGGCGTAAAATTTGATTTCTGTCACTAATTGTGTCAAAAGTTGGCTTGAAGTTGAGTATCTAGAATCTGTCACTGTTTGTAAACAGTCTGTAGTCATTTGTAAATAATTTTCAAAATTCTGAACTAAATTGCATAACATTGGTGTCAATAGAAACTTAAGACATAAAGGAACAAATGTGTAGAAGAATGTTTGGCCTAAATCCTTCATTTTCATTGTCAAAATGACCGTGTAACATTGACCCGAAAGTCTATTTTATGGAAAAGCCAAAAGAAATGAAGTGTTTTCACTGAACTTGCTTTAGTATTTCGATGATAACTTGCACTGTGGATCTTCAAATGAGTTGATTCTTAAGTCAGATTAAATTAGAGACATATTTCTACAATTTCTTGAAGAATTTGAATTTTAATTCTATCTCTAAGATTTTCAAAATTGGCATGAAATTGAGTCTTGGCTTAGGCTGTAGCACTACCAGGGATATAAATCATATCTTGTGGTTTTTTAATAAATTGTGTTGATGTAGGCCGAATTAGACTAAGATGTCTTCACCAAAATTGAAGTTTATTATCTTAGCTTTAAATTGGTATAAAGTTTGTAATTTTTGGGTATTGGAATTGAGAGTTATTAGGTGTACAACTTGGACTTATGATCATGCATTAGTCAAAATGTCAAATGTACACAGTCTATGGTATTTTAAGCATAACTCTTTGAATAATAAACCAAATTGGATGAACTTGGTATCATTGGAAACCTAAGACAAAGAGGAAAACTTTTTAGAAGTAGGTATTACCTAATTACCTCACCTTCCTGATGAAAATAATTAAGCAAAGTGGACCTAAGTTGGATTATGAAATAAATCTGGATTGAAGGATTGAGTATGATTTCACATGATCGATAATGTGATAAGATTAAAGATAAGAAACATGCATCATACATGCTCAGTATACGTGAATGTGCATAATTGAATTCATAATTGTGCACAATAGTAATATATTTTTGTATTGAATGTTTTAGAGGAACCCTTAGAACGACCTATTCCAGATATTGCCGAGACTTTGAGACAATAGGCAAATAAGAAAATTTTGTAAGTAATTTAGATGGTAAATTTTGTGAGTAACCTAAGATGGTCTCACCTTGATTTGTTTCATTTATTACTGAATTAAAATTGATATTGATGAATGTGTACTGAATTGTGTACTGATTCCGGATATGAAGGTCCGAGGTACTGATTGATGAATGAGTTATTGAAGTGCTATTTACCTTACTTTGTTCTGCTTGTTGAATTTGATTTATGCTTATTGTGTTCTGAATTCCAGACAATAATTGTCCGAGACGTTTAATGCATGTTTATATCATTGAAAGTGCTTTTTCATATGAATATGATTGACTACTTGCTTTGCACATGTAATGTCTGAAATGACCTTGTTTTGTTTTAAAACTGTTGAGTCCTAGTTGTGGGTAAATGGCACGCCTAGAAGGGTCTGTAGCTGCTTCTGTGACACTTTGGTGTCTTTTGTTAATGGCACTTTGGTGTCTTCTGTTATTGACACTTAAGTGTCGAGAATTTGATCTCTTCTGGATACTTCGGTGTCGAAACTTAGGTTTCTTCTATATAAGTCCCGTTACTCGCTTCTGTAAATAGATTTAGCAATCATCTGATTTTATATTCTGATATATGTTTCATTCTGATATAAACCAAATTGTATTTTGATTCTGAAGGGTTTATACCCTCTTATGATATTCAGTTATGATAATTATAAAAAAAATTTCTGAAACGCCTTATGTTTGATTTAATGTTAGGCAATCTTTTAATGCACGCTTATGTTATTACATGATTATGTATGATGAGTTGTCACTTCTATATAGATTAGTTATTACTCACTAAGCTATACGCTTAGCATGGTGGATTTGCGCCGTGTAGGTTCAGAGAGAAGATTATTAAAGATTGGGACAAGTAAATCGCAATGGCTAATGGAATCTAAGTCTTATTTTGAGAAAAATGTATTCTGAATTTGTTTTGGGCTTGTACCTGTTGTATATGACTTTTGAATTTGTTTGAAGGTTTGTAATAACCTTAATACATATTGGTCTTCGAATTTATGACATGTAATATGATAAACACAATAGGAATGATATGTTATGTATTATATGTTTGCTTGAGATTTTGGGTATGCACGTAAGTTATGTTTCGTGTATTTTGGGATTTGGTTTCGGTTCGATATTATCTATTTGTACTATGATAAACACAATAGGAATGATATGTTATGTATTATATGTTTGCTTGAGATTTTGGGTATGCACGTAAGTTATGTTTCGTGTATTTTGGGATTTGGTTTCGGTTCGATATTATCTATTTGTAATATTTTGTGTGGCATTCATATATCCTTCCAGGGGGTATGTGGGTGTGACACTAGTAAAGTGGTTCATTCCTACATTGATTCGTAGTAATAAGAAGCCATATTGTGATATTTGATAAAAGATCAATTGTGATTCAAGTGATCTTAACCATAAATTTAAAAGGTTTATATTAAGACCATTCGATTGAATTACCTTTTTCAGAAGAACTGAATTTATAAGAGATTTTAGCAAATTTATCAATGATTCATATAAGAACAAACTACATTGCTATTCTCAATTTAAATATAAAAATGATTGCTATTCATTATATTAACAAAATTTGAACTCAAAACCTTATGTAAGGTTTTTATGATAATGTCTCGTTTCTTAATAAACTTTCAATAGAGCTTCATATTTTTTATAATTTTTTGTCATATATATTGATATAAATAGGTTCTGGTTATCCTAAAAATCGAACCTGAAAATAGGTTAATTGATCCTATAGATTCTTTAGGTTCAGGTTCAGGATTAGATTCGTGAAATTGTCAAACCTGACATTCAGGTTCAGGTTTAGGTTAGTTATGAACGGGTCAAGTTATCCTACCATAAACACCCCTAGCTGCAACAATGTCGATGTACACTTTTTAATATGTTGTTGTGAGATATGTAATAAATTATAATAAAGCAGAGTTTTAATAACATGTTTCTAGTGAACTAGAGTTCTAATGTTTCTAAACATTTTAAAAAATAGAGTTTCATTGTTTAAGTCACTAATTATTTATATCAAAGCAACATTTGTATTCCTTGAGGATGCTAGAAAGTGCATAGGTCAAAGATTGTATCGGTAATTTTAATTAGATCATCTTGGACCTCTAAGGTGTTAGGATTAAAAAAAAGGCGAGGATTAAGAAATAATTATTTGTGTTCCTTACATAATTTATATGAGAATTTGTTGTACCATATTATATAGTAGAGATACTATTTTGTTAGTAAAGTGAAGGATGTCATGTATTTCAAGGAATTGAAAAAAAAAATCTTTCGTACATATCAATTTGTATCATATTTGAGTTTGGTTGTTGGTAGAGGAAGGAATGGGGGAAGAGATTATGAAAAAAAGAGTAAGTCTTGATCCAAATCGACAGATAAAACTATTAGATGCTTTAATTATAAAGTTAAAAGACACTTTAAGAGGGATTATTATAATGGAAGAGTAGAAACAAGAAAAAGGAAATAGATAAAAGAAAAAGTGTTATTGTAATCTAGGAGAGTTTCGAAAAAAAGGATAGCAAAGGTTATGACATTTTAACCATACACAAGTTTAATTCTACATATTGATCATGTGTGATGGACACTAGTGTCACTTATCATATATATGACTTTCAATAAAGAATTGTTTTGTTCTTTTAAAGAGTGGATTATATTGTTAGATTTTGAGATGATGGAGAGAGTGTTGTCAAATACAGTGACTCATTGCAGATTAAGATGCATGATAGAATTATCAAAACATTGGATGCTTGACATATTCTTGAACATCTAAAGAATCTTATTTCCATGAGTACAGTTGATAATCCAAGTATGAGTTATTTGGTGATGTTGAATAACTTAAGGTAGTAAAAGGTGTGTTAATTATGATGAAAAATAAATTTTAACATGACTACTATTTATTAATGAGCAAGAAATGACATATCTTCATAAAGAAAGTTTATTAAAAGTTGATAAACATAGATGTACTTTTATAAGTTTCCTGACTTTGGTAAAAGGTTTAGGGTAATCATTAATTAAGGATCTAGTGTCATTAGAGCAATATAAGTTTAGGAAAACATATGGAAGGGTATGTCATATTCAACAGTGAGTCATATTAATACAAAGTTGGTACTAAAACAACTTAGAACATATGTTAAGAAGGCTGAAAATTCTAATTAAGAAGATAGCATAATGTCACAAAGAAAGTATTAGTATGATATAGTCAAGAATAGAGCGAGAAGGACCATCAAACAACCAAGATGATATGGTTGGTGACATTATATCCCGTATGCTCTTAATTACCATCACTAATGGTAATGAAAATATCTTTTAAAAGACTAAGGAAAGTCACAAGAGAGACAAACAAATAGGGATTATATTGAGGGATATAATATTTCATAAGATTGAAAAATTAATTGCATCTTATCAAATCTTACAGAAAAAAGTTCACACTTTAGGGAATGTAATTGACTTGTTAATAAAGTCATTGTTTGCAAAAAAAGTTCAAGTGTAAGTTGAATTTGGTTAATGTTATATAGCTTGAAACCATTAGGGTATGTATTTCTTACTTAGATGTTAGAAAATTCAAGTTAAGACAAGGAACTGTAATATTTGCCTTGAATTTTAGTGAAATAGAATTTTATTGATCTTAAGCTTTTAGTAAAATAGAGTTTTAGCATCTCTAAACATCTATAGAAATAATGTTTTAATGACCTTAAACTTTTGTGAAAATAGTATATATGAATGATCTTAAGATTATATGAGAATAAAATTGGACTGTAATCATATTTTTGTACATAATTATATAAATACTATGTTATTGATTGTGTAAGGGTGATATTTTTATCATATTTTTAATAGTAATAAAAAATTGGTCTTTTTATTTGTATATGGAGGTTACATAGATTAATTGAATTACCTAAATTAATGTATGTTAAGATATGTGTTATGACATTTTAGGCATTATTTATAATTGGATAGCTTTAATTATTTGAGGAATATTATTATGATGAATATTATATCTTATGTAAGGATATTTGAAGATGAGGTTTATTTGAGATAAAAATCCTAGTTATGATAAGATTTAATTAGAATCAAATCATCATATTTTGACGAAGATAAGATGTAGATGTTTGGTGATTTTTGGACTATTATTTGAATGCCTATTTTGGGGATAATGGCATTTCTTTGGTGATATTATCTACATTGGACAGCAGATTTTTATC
Source organism: Erythroxylum havanense (assembly GCA_024752395.1). Lineage (NCBI taxonomy): Eukaryota > Viridiplantae > Streptophyta > Magnoliopsida > Malpighiales > Erythroxylaceae > Erythroxylum > Erythroxylum havanense. Next base: position 8,282,637 of record JANTNU010000233.1, on the reverse strand, counting down.
TACTAATTGCATGATTTATTGGGGCTGTTTTGTTGTCGCTTTTGTGGAAAAAATCAATAGGGTCATGGTGACTTGACAGCTATATTTTTGAAGATTCTATTGACTATTTTGTGGCTGTCTTTGTGTTGTGTTTCACTTGGTGTGTGGGGTTGTATTTGTGTCGTTTTTGGGTGGAGGAACGATAGGATTTAATTGGAGTCAAATCATCATATTTTGACGAAGATAAGATGTAGATGTTTGATGATTTTTGGACTATTATTTGACTGCTTATTTTGAGGATAATGACTATCTAAGACGGCTAATTTCTTTGGTGATATTATCTACATTGGACAGCATATTTTTATCTACTAATTGCATGATTTATTGGGGCTGTTTTGTTGTCGATTTTGTGGAAAAAATCGATAGGGTCATAGTGACTTGGCAGCTAGATTTTTGACGATTCTATTGACTATTTTGTGGCTGTCTTTGTGTTGTGTTTCACTTGGTGTGTGGGGTTGTATTTGTGTCGTTTTTGGGTGGAGGAATGATGGCCATATGTTGTTATTCTTGGTCGATGGTGTTATTTTATGTTAGGTTGATTGAGTATTTATTGTATGTGTTTTCGTGGCTGTCAATGGGGGTGGTAGTGTATGAAAAATTTCAGCAATTTTTGTGGATTTTGCAACTCGATGTTTGTGACGTTTTGGATAAGAAAAGTTCATGTTTATTGGTAATTTTTCTGTTGCTGTCTATAAGGTGTTCTACTGATGTTTTGGTAAAGAAAAGTTCATGTTTGGTAGTAATTTTTCTATTGCTGTCTGTATGGTGTTCTACTGATAATATAGAAAGACTACAGCAGCATTCTTGGCAGACAATTTTCTGTTCTTTCATTAATAAAGTGACATATTTAAGGGAGTTTTTTTTTAAATCTCAAGTATTGTCTTTATTTAAGTTTATTATTGTTTCTATCACTTGGTTATTTTATTTTCATCATTTATTATGAAATATTGTTGAGAAAATCTTCGGTTGAGATTAGTAAGAGGTGGTCGTACTATTGGGTGTGATTTACTTTCATAGGTTAAAAGGATAAGGAATAGTATCAAGGATTAAGTGAGTTGGCTCAATAAAGCCTTGGATAAAACTATTGTCGTTAGTAAAATTATTATGCAAGGTGAGGATTCCGTAAATATAAGCAAGATGTGTCAAACTGCGTTAACAAATTTTGGGCATTGATTTGTTTATTTTGTTTTTAATTTTCATTTTTCGTTTATGCTAAAAAATTTATAATTACTAACTCAGTTGCTTTCTATCAAGTAATTACATATACAGTTAAAAACAACTGCGACTAGACTAAGTTTATGCGAAAGTAAATTCTTTTGAATTTTCAACGTATTTTTCTTTGCTTATTTTCTTCTATATTATTTCTACTTTTTTTTTCAGATAATATTAAAACAATTGATTCATAATAATTAGTTTTAGGATAATTGGCTTTGGGAAATTAAGGTGCAGTTAAGTCACCTTCAGCAATCTTATCATCTACGACATGAATTCCGTTCGTCAAATCTTCCTTTCTTAATATTTTAAGAGAAGAGAAATTTATTAAGAGCGAATTTTGGAGCAATAAATATAGGTTCTAGTCAACAGTTTCTTTGTAAAATATAAAAGAAAAGTTAATTAAAACAAGAAGCCTGCACAGAATTTTGCCTTTTACTATGAAGAGGAATTTGTATTTCTCGGGTCAGGACTCAAAAGTTGAACTTATAGCTTGTTGAGTCGAAGGCTTAATTAATTCACGCCCAGTTACGGAAAGTTGGGATAAAACTTCACCATTTTTATTCTATTTTTTCACTTTTAGATTTTCTTTTTTGATTACTTATGACGATGAGAAATAATTACGCCAAAAGGATATTATTCTTAAATAAGTAAAAATAGCTCAATTTATAAATTTTAATTTCTATAAAATAGAGAGTCAAAATGTATTATATTAGAATATAACTTTTAAAAGGTGTATTATTTAATTTTTTTAAAGGACAGTAAAATAGAATGTCATTAATTTTAAATATAACTAATGAGCAAGTTGAAGAGAAATGGAGTTATTATTAAAGTTGAAGAGAAATGGAGTTATTATTAAAGTTGAAATCAAATTAATGACCATTCTCAATCTATAGCGTTATTCACAAAGAAAATACGACTGTTTGATGTAGTTGTCCGTCAGCAATATCATACCTTTTCTTCTTTAAATATTCACTGGTGTACGTGTTGACTTCTAATTGTATACACATTAAAATTTCCCACTCATGTTACTAAAAGGCTTCCTATTCAAGGAACTGAGTAAGGTATGCCATGGATAGCAGAGGAATTACAGAGTCTAGATTGGACTTAATTCTATTGTTTGCGACATTTAGGAAGGCTTACCTTGATATTTCAATCGGTGAAATTAAAGTTTCCAAAAGTGAAGAGAGCAGCGGAAAAGCTTCTGGGACCTTCTTCGACGATTTTTGACATTGGCAACGATCGATCGCGATAGATCTCAGGCTCGTAACTCTGGCCAGGGAAGCAAGGGGACAGATGACGACCTGATTCCTAAGGCAGTGTTTGGTTGCCGTTCCCATCACCGGGGGCAGTGAACAAAATATAAAAATTCTGTCACCTAAAATTGTTTGGTTGCTGACTCCCTTTTTTTGTCATCTGCCTCCAGTGAACAGAGACAACAAATTTTGTTTACCTCTAAACCGTTGGATAGGGGTCATTACGTCCCTGTCGCGCAAACCATTCATCGCATGCTGGGCAAGAGGACGGTGGTAAGTTTTCCGTTTTCATTTCCGCTGGGCAACACGAGGATGGATTTCTTCTTCTCCATTTCTGGTTGCGCGAATATGTGGATCTGGTTTTATCTTTACTGTTCTTCTTCTCTATTTGTGGTTGCGCAAATTTGTGGATCCGGTTTACTGTTCTTCTTCTCGATTTCTGGTTGCGCGAGCGATCTTGGATCTGTTTTTATCACTGTTCTTCTTCTCCGTTTGTGGTTGCGCAAATTTGCAGATCTGGTTTTATTATTCTGTTTTGCTTCTCCATTTTTGTGTTGCTTGCTGTACTGACTTTCGTTTGTTTTTCAATGAAGTAGACGAGGCCAGGGGGAGTTCAATCTGAAGCCATCTAACAATATCTCGATCCGTTGTCAGGTACTGTGATATGCCAATGCTTTTATACTTTCCACTATATGGCCTCTGCAAGAGATTAATTCTATTATCTGCTATACTGAAGAATGTTGAAATTGTTTTGCTCTTGCCATCTCTTTCATTTTGCAGCTCATTTTGCCATCTCTTTGTATTGTATTTGACTTTGTTTTCTTACCTTGAATTCAGAAATTTCACGCAGGATAATAAATCCAAGAATTCTGTTATATTTAGTCAGGATTGAACTAATTATACCGTTTATGATTAGAGTTAGTTGTGCAAAATATTTAAGACATTGCTTAGACCCTCAATCAGATTTCATATGTCAATTTACTATGCAATCTGGGTTAAAAAGCTCCAGTCTTTTCTTCACTTTTGGATTAAATTAATGGTTCAGAGTACGTATTCGTTAATAGTATAAGAGTTGCATTCTTGAGGGTTAAGGTATGAAGGCCAATATCTTGTTGCCACTAACTTATGTTTCTATTGTTCAAACAATTATTATCCTTGTTATAGCCATGGTTATTTGACTTGACTATTGCAGAAGGCCATGTATGATATCCTATATTTATAGGATATCCATATGTCTCTGCACAAGGTGTTTGCTAAATTGTATGATGCAGTATCAATGCTTTGCAAGTAATGATTGTGAGCATAATTATAGGTTCCTTCTCCCAGCATCACTTTGACATATTTGCCTATATTTTTGGTTTCTTCTTTGGAAGAACCCCTTTAATCAAATTAAGTCCGAAGAAAACTTGGGAGGGACTTGCTTTTGTGGTAAGCAAAGATTTTTTTCCTTTTCTAGTCATAGTTGCGGTAACATATTTGTTATTGATATACAATTTCAGAAGTTGTTTTGTTCATATGTTACCACTTTAGTGGAACTCTATAATATGTTATATGCATTCATCCTCTGATTTTCTTGCGCTATAATGACTGAACAACCATCTTGTTATTTTCCTTGTGTGAATTTTGCTTTGGACCTTGTGTGAATTACTGGATTTTGAGTTTAAACCTTGTGTGAATTAGAAAATCTGAAACCAACCGTTGGTGAATCCTCCTCTATGTCGCCTCCAGTCGCACGACCAACAAATGAACTTGTCAATGAAGTTACTATGTTGCACACAAACATGGACTCATATAGGCTGACTCATCGCAATTTAGCCACTGTCCCAACCACTGGTGAATCCTCCTCTATGCTGCCTTCAGTCACACGACCAACTACTTAACTTGTCAATGAAGTTGCAACTTTGCACACAAACATGGCATGCGCTGAAGCATTTTTACTCATAACTATTGGTGTCATTTTGGGATTTGTTATTAACGACATAATTAACAAATTCTAACGCTTTAATGTTTATTGTTACTAATTTTGTATTGAATGTCATTAATGATTGTTATTATCTTTTTTATAATTATTGTTATCTTTTAATTTGTTTTTTTTATGATCAATTCATTATTTTTATTATTATTATTGTTATTATTATTATTAGTATTGTTATTATCATTGTATATTTTTCCTTTATCGTAATTCATATTTATTATTATGAAACATTTTGTGTTTATTTTGTTATTGTTATTAATTTAGTAGTAGTCCTTGTTATTATTATTATTATCATTATTATTATTACTATGATATTATTCGATATTTCATAATAATTTCGTAATTGTTATTATTTGTGCCCATTTCAAGTAACACAAAAAAGTACATAATAAAATTTTCAATTGATTACATATTTCTAATCATATTAAGGACCAGGGGCATATTTGTCATTGTCACCATTTGTTCGTTCTGTCCACTGCAACCAAACACATTCTATGTACGGGACGGTCCTGCTCTGTCCACCACAACCAAACACCTCACTGTCTCCTGTTTTTGTTCCGTTCTGTCCTGTTCCGTTGCGTCTACTGACACCATAAACAGCAACCATACGTAGCGTAAGCAGTGTCGCAAAAGAGACGCCAACGCTCTGCCAGAGACAGCAGCGAAAAAGGTAGCACCCTTTGATGGTGACTCCTTCGGCAGTAAAGGGAATTCTACGAAGTATCAAAAGCATGTTCTCTCGTGAGCACCTATCCCCTACTGATCCTTTCCCTATCAAACGAACCAAACGTCCAGATCCACCTTCAGGTTAGGCACCTCAGAGCCTATCCACGAATCAACGCACCCAGGTAATGGCAGCTATGGTTTGAAACAGTTGCCATGGAAAGATAAAGTCCTGAATCGGAAGAAGAGCAAGGAATTAGAGTATGATGCGAGGGGGAAAGTCCCAGTTGATCTCGTAGAAAAAGGGATTGCCAAATGAGACTAAAATGATGGGAATAAGAATCTTTTGATATTCCATGTTGATCTTACATACATGGAGAGTCTGGAGACCCTTTGGCAACAATCTGTTATGGTGAAGTTGTTGGTTCAATCTATCTCATTTAGGGTTTTATATTCTAAAATTGACCAGCTATGGAAGCCAGTGGGAGGGTTTGACGTCTTGGATATTGCACATGACTACTTTATGGTTAAGTTTGATCATGGTGCTGATTTCAAAATAGCTATGGAGAAAGGCCCATGGTTGATATTTGGTCATTATCTGTTTGTACAATAATGGACTCCAAGATTCTCGGTGGTGCATGCTACTATTGATTCTACACATGTTTGAGTTCGTTTCCCTGAAATCTCAGTTCAATACTATGATGAGGATTTGCTGCTAGCGCTTGTAACCAGTATTGGTCGTCCAGTTAAGGTTGATAACCATACCATACTGGCTAATCATAGTCATTTTGCTACGGTCTGTGTTGAGATTGACTTGGACAAACCTTTAGTGGGTCAACTGTTAATTGATGGTACAACCTATTACGTTGAGTACGAGGGACTTCACACCATTTGCTTCAAATGTGGGAAGTTTAACCATAAGGAAAATACCTGTCCTCTTTCACTAGCGTTGCTAGGTGTAAAGGATGCTGGGTTACTTGAGGAACATGTCGGCAGGGAGAAGCAGATGAAGGATCCTACGCACCCAATCACAATTGCTAAAGAAGGTAGGGACAGCCACGGCACAAATCTTGGGCTAGGATCTTGGATGGTGGTAGAGAAACAATTCAAGTGATCTTCGTGGGTTAAGCAAGCTAATTCTTCAAAACATCAGCGACAATGTTCTAACTGATATACGGTGTTAAAAGCTTATGCTTATGTGGATGACGAGCTCCAAGTTCCTGCTGACTTGGGATATGAGCATGAGAAGCAGGTTGACTTTACAATTGAAGTTGGGAGTAGTACTGCCGTTAAAAACCCTGCAGGACACAAGACGACAAGAGATGCCCAATAGGCCAAAAAGCCCTCGGTACTACACCGATAATTATAAGTCCGATGCCCTTTGGTGAACCTATGGGGGGGGCGTTTCAACATCCTAGGTCTAGGCTTTAAAATGGTCTAAATAGACAGCCCAGTAGAGTTCTTAATCGTGCTTCTTCTTCGATTCCCACACCTGAACCAACACTTCTTCTCAATATTGCTTCTCAGTTTTGTTGAGCTTTTCAAGCTTCTCCACTGCCTCCTAACTCCTCTGCTACACTCCATGATGGGTCAAATAAGGATCGAGTTCAGGTCTATCATGGTTATGAGCCCCCTAACCCAAGTAGAGATAAGGACCAAATCTCAGGAAATGGTGATATTATGACTTTGTCAATAGGAGAAAATAATAATGCACTGCCTCCTCTCATTGATGACGGTGTGGATGTGGACTTCCTTTCGTATTTATGTTTAATAACCTAAATATATTATCTTGGAACTGTCGGGGAGCGACCCATGTGGATTTTGCCGCTTGTGTGAAGGAGCTTAGTCAAAGTAATAAGGTGGATGTTCTGATTATTTTGGAGCCTCATATTTCAGGATCAAGGGCCGACAGGATCTCTCTTTCTCTTGGTTTTGAAAATATTGCATGTGTGGAGGCCTCTAGTTTTTCTGGGGGTATCTGGAGCCTATGGAATTCTTCGTCTCTGTAGCTCGAGATTCTAGTGTCTTATAAGCAATTCATCCATTTTTTAGTTTGGGATATGTATCACCAAATTTAGTTCTTGACTGCAGTATCATCCTTTAGGACTGTGTGCTTTTGGAGAGAACTATCTTGCCTCAGTGCCATCATTGATCTTCCTTGGGTATTGATTAGTGACTTTAATGACTACTTTTTCATCACTGGAGTAAGGTGGAATTTTTGCCATGAACAGGACTGCTCGCTTTAAGTAGAATATGGATGCTTGTTCCCTTATGGATCTTGGGTATAAAGGCGCTCCTTTCACTTATCGAAAGAAGAATAATAGTGTTTTTTTCCACATTCATACGCCTTGATAGAGCTATATGCAATACTACATGGAGAGTGCTGTTCCTAGAAGCTTCAGCTCATCATTTACCACATACTCATTCTGACCATAATCCAGTTGTTTTAAAACTTTTTGGTTTTGTTTTGCCTGTGTGCTCTCGGCCTTTTCGATTTCAAGACGTATGGATCTACCGTCAGGGGTTCTTTCCCATTCTTAAAACAGCATGGAATAAGAATCATTCTTCACTGTCTGATGCTCTTGCCAATGTTACTGAAGCGACTCTTTTGTTTAACAAGGATACCTTTGGCAACAATTTTCAACGAAAACGAAGGGTGTAGCCCGTTTGGAAGGAGTCTAACGTAAATTAGGCTACAATCAGTATGATTCACTCATATCCTTAGAGCATGATCTTATTACTGAATATAATGACATCCTTTGGCAGGAAGAAGTTTTTTGGTTTCAGAAGTCATGTGTTTAATGGTTGTAGTGTGGGGACAAAAACACTAAATTTTTTCGTGCTATGATTATAACTCGTCGAAAACGGAATCAGATTGAGCGTATGCATGCACCAGATAGATCCTAGATCACTGACCAAATAGTTCTCCAACGTGAAGTCTTAAGGTTCTTTAAGGAATTATTTTGTACTACTGATGATATTTCCACGCCTTTCCCCCCGATCCCTAATCATACTATGATCTCAAAAGAAGATGTTCGTTCCCTTATGAAACTTGTTACAAAAAGAGGTGGTTTTCGCTGCACTTCACTCTATGTAGTCATACAAAGCCCCAGGGCTTGATGGATTTCAGCCAGTTTTTTATAAAAAGTATTGGCATCTAGTTGGGGACTGTGTTTTCAACATGGTGAAAGATGCATTTGAATCTGAAAATTGCCTTAAGGATATCACTGAAACTATGGTAGTCTTAATTCCAAAAAATGGCCAACCAGTTTCTATGACTCAGTTCCACCCAATTAGCTTATGTAATGTAAGCTACAAGATCCTCACTAAGGTCATTGTCCAACGGCTTCGACCTATTATGAGTGAGATTATTCTTCCCATGCAAGGAGCTTTCATTCCAGGTAGGACTGCTTCATAGCATATTATTTTGGCTAAAGAGGTTCTTCATTATATCAAGAAATCTAAGAAACAGGGTGGTTATTTGGCCATGAAGATTGATCTTGCTAAAGCCTATGATTGAGTTGACTGATGGTTCTTAAGCTGCAGACACGCACAGTTATTGGATTTTCACTGTCTCCACTTCCATCATTATGTCTTATGTGTCTAACAGCCGTATCTCCATCCTATGGAATGGATCCCGTCTGCTTTTGAGCCGAAACATGGGTTACACAAGGGGACCTGTTATCTCCATATATGTTTGTTCTCTGTATGTAGAAACTCTCTATGCTTATCTCTAGTCGGGTGCAGTCAAATCAGTGGAAAGCTATCAAATTTTCAAGTAATGGGCCTCCTATCTCCCAATTATTGTTTGCAGATGAAGTACTTCTCTTTTCCCATACTTTGGTTGGAGGATGCTGTGTGGTATTGGAGACTATACGGCAATTTTGGTCTTTCTCTGATATGCAAATTAACAAGTTGAAATCCAGAACTTTCTTATCTCCTCATGTTAATTGTCGACATAAGAAAAATTTGAGCTTTCATGTTCGGCTAAACTTTACTGTGGACTTAGGCAATTACATGGGTGTTTCTCTCAAAGGTACTAACAAGAAGCGTGATTTCAAAGTTGTTTTCGATAAGATTGATAATCAATTACATGGATGGAAAGTCAAACTCCTAAATAAAGCTGGTCGTATGACCTTGGCGAAGTCCACTTTATCCACAATTCCTTTGCATACTATGCAAAGTTGCTAGCTTTCGGGTGGAGTTTGCGATACTATTGACAAATCTTGTCGTGCTTTCTTATGGCAGTCTACTGAAGGGAAGGGCATTCATGTGCTGAATTGGGAGTCAGTTTGTAGTCACAAAGCTATGGGCAGCTTAGGCCTTCGTATGGCCCGTGATAACAACATTGCCATGCTAGACAAGTTGCTTTAGGATCTCTCGCAGGATAATAGGAAATTTTGGTCTGATGTGTTGCATAGGAAATATTTAAGGAATGCTTCTATCTAAATTATATGGCCTTTTTTAATGCTTCCCCTGGAAGGAAATCTATATGTAAAGCTATTCCTTTTTTGCGAGAAGGCTTCAATTGGAGGGTAGGAAATGGGGATAATATCTCGTTTTGGAATGAGAGATGGGTCAGACATTCTTCAATATGCAAACAAATCTCTTAGATTGATACTCAGGACCAACACGTAATGGTGGGGAACATTTTAAAAGATCAGCGCATATGGGACCTTTCTTGCCTGTGTACTCCCCTAGGGTCATGTAGCGCCCCCTCACCGTAGGGTACACATCGGGAAACCCGAAAGTTACCCCGACACGTATCCCATGATAAAGGCTCACTACCAGAAAATTTCGTTAATAATCCATATGGCATCGCACTAATTAAATCACAATATATCAGAAAATCAATAAATTAACATCCAAAATAATAATTATCTAGTACAGTCATCCAATGTCAGAATAGACAAGTCTATCAGTCTCCCAACAAAACCAAAAAGGAAACTGATACAAGCGTCTATCCTAAGTCATCCTCAAAATGCTAACCCAGTTGACCGACCTGTGTGCCATCGCGTTCCTCGCCAGCAGCTCGCACGGCAGGAAAGAAAGTCTTCGGAGCTAGGAGTCTACTCTAACAGTCCTGAAAAATAGGT
>JANTNU010000233.1:8258046-8268753 GCA_024752395.1 Erythroxylum havanense | reverse complement strand
GTTGGGACCTGATCTGAAAACCGGACCCTAATCGGAAAAACGGGAAACGGAAAGTGAAACCAAGAATGGATCCTAAACAAAAGTGGGCCAAAACAAAAGCAAAACACAATTCGGATCGGAAAACGAAAGAAACAAAATAAAATCAAAATCTTAAGGAGCCATAGAAAATCCAAAGGCTCGAAAACAAGAAAGCAAAATGCGAAAACGAAAGAACGAAACGGATCAATCAACTGAATGTTCAAATTCTGACATCCGTGAACGTATACTTTAGAAAAATATCGCGTTGGAAACCTTAAGACACTTTTGATCTAACCCTATCCGAATTGGTATAAAAAATTTTTCATTCTTTAATCAAAGCAAATCAATTTCCCACAATTCATACACAAATAAACACTTCAATATTTTCAATCCATCAACACAATCATCGGATCTCCTTTCCGGAATCCCAATACAATCAAACACATTCACATACCATAACCATACACAAAATTTTCCCAATTCCATACACAAATCCAGAATTTATTTGCATCACGAAATAAAAGCTTAGAAAACATTAATAGCATTCCAAGTCATATACAAAACCAATACCAAAATCCAAATTACACAAAATACAAGATATGCAAAATCGAACAAATGTGTTGACTTTCTTTCATTCCATCTCTTGCTCAACACCTGAAGGTGGGGACGGAAGGGGGTGAGCTTAAAGCTCGTAGGTAACAAGTTTATAACGAAGAATAAACAAAACCGTTGAAGTGTTCATTTGTCATATAAAAATTATAATGAATTCATAAAATGCTTTGTTCCCAAATCCTCAGTCAAATTCGAAATTTGAATTCAAAACTCATAGTTAAAACGTCATCACATCAACACAGCATGTCCATTTAATCATCAATACAAAACACTCAATTTATGCAACATACTTGACCATTCAAAGATGCAATGCACAAATAAATGGCTCGAGAGTTCAGTAGAACAAAATGGATAAACTGAAGTTTATACCGTGAACAAAACGAGTCCGATTTCTCAAGATCTCGTGGCCTCAAGCGGGCAGTCGGAAGAAGGCTATATGTCAACGTGCACGTGACTAACGAAACGTTCCTTTCTCGCCCAAACAAAAGCACATAATCATGCTCAAATCAATTTATTGAATGCTCATACTTTTGAGCTTTTCTATCTTTTCATTCATACAAAATGCCATGACATGTTTCAATGGCATCACTTGATCATTATTCACAAATCGCAATGCATTTTCAGTAATCACAATAAATTCAAACTCAATCAATTAAGCATATACACATATAAGTAAATTCTTTAAATCATTTAAAAGCAATAAATGAAGTAATTGAAATCATTTAGTTCTCTTGATTTGGAAAAACTTTAATGGCTCATTATTTAATTATAAACATGAAACCCACCTGAATTTCTTGCTTGGATACATGCTTAAAAGATGCCTCTCTTCTTGATCCTCTTGCCTTCCTTGATTCCCTTTATCAAATGCAAAATTCCCATTCAATAGGAATACAATTTGAGGACCCATATATTGCATATTCACTAAGATAAATTCTAAAAACTCAAACTCTTTCAAAAGTCCAAACATTCGGGTCAGTTTTTCATGATCACTCTAATCAAGTAAATGACAAAATTTGATAATATTCTCTTCTATAAAAATGTTCCCCATTGTCTTAAGTTTCTAATTACACCAAACTCACTCAATTTGGTTCTTAAATCCGAAAGTTATACTCCAAATATATTGGGACTATCCTTATGTTGAAACTATATTCTATACTCAAATTTCAACCAAACATTGAGACATTTATAAACTGAATTAAAACTTCTTTTCTTCATAAAACTTGTATAACTATGTCTCTATTTTACAACGAATCAAAAATCACCTCATTTGGACATCTACATCAAAAGTTATGGCTAAAATATCAAAACATGTCTGTGCCAAAAAGTTGAGCTCGCCGCGGCGAAACCCGGAAGCTTGCTGTGACGAGGATGCCTGCGCTCGCCGTGACGAGGATGCTTGCACGCGCCGCGACGTGCGTGACCAAAAACCTCCCAAAATCTGATTTTTGACATTCTTCAACTATATTCTTCCCATCTTTCAAAATATAACTCATCTAACCCTAAACCATCTCTTCTCCTTCATTTTTAAACTTATTTCAACACAATATCATTCACTAAAACATTAAAATCTATCTTTGATCATTAACCCTAAAACCAAACATATGCTTTTACCCATTCTACAACTTCTCACACATAATCCTCTCTTAACTAACATCAAAACATGTTTCATTTATCTAATCAAGAGGAATGATGCTTATACTTACTTGATTTGGCTTCAAATTCTTCAAAATCTTCAAAGATATCTAAGTCCTAACTTTCTCTTCTTCTCTTCTTCTTCCCCGAATTCTTCTTCCCTCTTCAAGAAAAACAATATCTTCTTCTTTTTAGACCCTTTATTATTCTAAAAAGTCCATCTTGCCCTTCAATAAAAGCCTTATATCTTATAACCTTAATTGTCATGCCCAATTTGCCCTTATATATTCTTATAACTTTAATATTTCAATTCAGAAATTAAAAATCTTAAGGGCTGAATTGAAATTCGATTCCTTCAGATAACTTGTAGATCCATGACTCTAGTTTATTTAGAAATAAAGATCAACTTAATTGGATCTCTACAGATCAAGATATCACCAAAATACCTAAGTATGTTCAGAAAAATGTCCAACTCAAACTCTTTAATCAATCCTCTCATTTTGATTCAATCAATCTTTTTCAAATTAATCTTCAAAGTCCACAATTTTCATGGAGAGGTAGAGTAATGTCTTAGGAATCCAACGCTTCAAAGATCAGATCAATCGGACGTCGGACGGAAAAGTTAGAAGCAAAAGAATGGACAAGGGTCGGATCACCCTAAACAGTAATACACTTCTAAAATTTCTATCTTTCAATTCCAAGGTCCAAAAATGTCATACTTTATATCAATGAAAAGATCAAAAAGCAACCTACAACTTTTATGAAGGACATAAGAATCAATTTAGCCTCTAAGGGAGTCAAAAACTACTTCAAAGTTTCTGTCCACTAATTATCATGCCAAATCTAAAAATCATAACTTCCTATTCCATGGTCCAAAAATTGCATACTTCACATCAATGGAAAGATCAAAACATAATCTAAAACTTTCATGGGCACTTAAAGGCAATTTCAACCTCTAACTAGGTCAATTTTTCAATCAAAATTTTTGTTCAGAAATTGTCATCCTATACCACATCCCAAACTTTAAAATTTCATATCTTCCAATTTCCACAATAAAAAATAACATATTATACATCATTGTAAAGCTATGCAATTTCTCTATAACTTTCATGCAAACCACTTACTCCAATTCAAACTACATCAGTCCAAAATTTTCCTCAAAACACAATACACACAAACTTCTTCTACGAGCATTTTCCAAGCACAAAGCAAAATACACTTAAACTCGAATGGTCATAACTTTCAATCTCGATATCGAAAAATATCATACTTTAAGGCGATAGAAAGCTTTCAACAGAAGCTACAATTTTCCTGAAGATCATTTGATCAAAATTTACCTAGATCAAGCCAGAAAAATTCACAAAATTTCAGCTCAAAAAGTCAACTCTGTACTATTCATCCCTAAAAAGTCAACTTTCTTAATTTTCCAAATTCTCACACTTTTACTATTTATTTCTTACTTTTCAACTTCCATTTCAAATCAATCAATTCATTCACTTTAACTTTCATAACCCACACAAATCTACTCAAATATCAAAGTCATCAGAACCAATCAATTCTTTTCTCATCAATTTCCTTAAAACACAATAACATCTATAACACAATACATATACAAAAATACTCATTTCATACATTTAATATTTCTAAATTTTACCAAAAGATCGATTTCTAACAATTTTTCACAATAAAAATATGGGTATAATGTGGCTTGCTTGGATTTACTTCAATAATCTCCCAGTACTCACTACATTAAAGCTGATAGACCTGAAATTTTTTATTAAAAAGTTCGAGAATTGATGTTGGGTACACGTTTGTTATAAGACTAGACAATTTGTGATAGAGGAAATGTAAGGAGGTGTAAGAGTAAAATATGACAAGTTATAGAATTACATGAAGAATTTTTAAGATTAAATCGTAGTAGTAGAGTTAAATTGGTTATTGAAAGGTCATCATTTGGAGTTAATTTGCAACCATCAATTAATAAAATATATGTTTGTTTTGAATGTTTCAAATTCTTAGTTGGTTATAAAAGGTTGATGTGACTAGATGGTTGGCTTTTTGAAGGTACTGTAAAAGGTGAATTATTAAATGCATTAGGAAACAAATAACAATAATAAGATGTTTCTTATAGTATGGGTTGTAGTTCATACTAAAAGAAAACTTGGAACTGTTTTTTAGAGATGTTAAAGAAATACTTTGATTTAAAAGATAAATGTGGATGATTAGTGATTGTTGATCAATAAAAGGATTACTCTGAACTTTATTTGTTTTTATAATGAAAATTTGTTCATATTAGCTAGGGTTAAATTTGTTGGATCCCCTTGTGATTTGGCATATTATCAATGTACCCCTTAATTATTGAAAAACCAATAACCCCTTTGTAGTTTTAGTTCTATAACATGTTCCTCTGCCATCAACTTTTGTTAAAAGCTCCAATAGTAGACTTCAAAATAACCTTGTTTTTATTATGTGGCACTATATATGACACTGCATGTGGCACTACATGACGTTGTTTTAAAGTTCATAATTAGGCTTTGTAATGAAAGTTGATGGAAGAAGGACATGCGTTATAAAAATCAAAACTATAAGTGTTATTGATATTTCTTAAAAGTTAGAGAGTACATTGATAATATGTCAAACCATAGAGAGGTCTAACAAATTTTACCCTATTAATTATTTACTATTTTTTGTCAATTAATGTTTGTATAGAATTTTGTGGATGCACTTGGTAGGTAGCCCCTAAGGGCTAAAGTAATGTTTTGTACAAGAAATATGTTTTCTAATTGTAGAAAAAGGGATCACAAGGGACTCAAATTAGATAGACCATTATAAGTCATGTAATGAAACAAGCCTATTTTTAAATTTAAACGAGTTGAAAAAGGAGTCTGAAGAGGCACATAAGAATTTACTAGGAATTTCAAAGGAAAAATGGTCAAAAACATAATTCAACACTTCATTAAAATATGGAATTGAAGATAAAAATCTTTTAGTGGAAGCATTTTTAAAGCTCAGATAAAGAATATTATCATAATGCTTAAGGAAATTAGAATGTTGATGAGGAAGAGAATGGTTAAGAATAGTATCATGACAAATAAATGGAGAGATCACATTGGCATAAGAATAAAGAACAAATTGAGACTTAATAAGGAGTTAAGTATTAATTGTCAACTTAAGAGTAATAATGTTGGTGGAATTAAAGTAATACACAAAAGACATGCCATTACTGTCATCGAGTATACCAATGAAGAGCTTATTGATTTATAAAGGATATCTACTTATCTATTGATGTACAATTCAAATAGAGAAATTTTGGCCTAAATCCAACATATACAATTGTTACCACCTCCATTTTGAAAAATGCTAAGCAAATAAAGGAAGAATAGAAGAAAGGAGAATTGGGAGAATTCCATTAAAGGTAACAAGTTATCAAGGAGAGGAATGAAAATGACTTGTCAAATATGCCTTCAATAAGGACAAAACTATGTGTCCATTGAAAGGCATGTCACAATAAGATTCAATTGATATACCTGTAAGCTTGAGTATAAGTTAACACATTAAATTTAATGTCATTTGCTTTTCTTTTAGTTATATATCTTGAACTTTTATATTGTTTATCATTTTTCAAATTTAGACTATACATGATGTTTACGCAAGTTATTCTATATTACCTTATCATGTTAAACATCAAAGTCAAAGAAAAATAAAAGAGAGAGACTAGTTTATAACTATGTGACTTTGCAGGGTGAGAAACCTCAACCATTATTGACACGCCAAGTATAACATGACAAACGTTATAAGTATTGAGAAATCACAAAGACATGTATTTTAAATTAATTTTCATAATTGGGTTACCTTTTGATTATTTGTTGTAATTTTTGTTAAGATGAAAAAATGCAAGGATTAGGAGGGTAAGATCAAAATCATTAAGAACTATTATAGAGTGTCACTAAATTAAAGTAGTAAGAGTATTTTCTTTTGAAATATGAATGAAAATTATATTAATATAGCAAAAGGTACTTCATACAATTACAATGAGTCATGTTGACCATCTATAAAAAAACTCACAGGGAATTGTTACAAAAGAAAAAATTACAGTAAAAAAATTACAGCAACCAATGACTTCTCACTCCTTAACTAATTTAATCTTGTTTATGGTTGGCAATGAATACTACCCGGGTCCAATTCACAATTTGGTCTACTAGTTGATGTTTGCCTCTTTCAACCCCTTTATAGATTCTACAGTTCCTTTCCCTTTGTATGGAATAGATTACTGTATTAAATGTTGCCTTAATGAGTAAACCATTCACTTTACCTTGCTTAGTATACCCTAAGATCATATGCAAAGTCTCCCTCTACTCAAATATGTAATTAGCTAGTTGTAGCATAACGATAATTCTGCTCCAAGTTACTTTGGTGTAGTTACATTCAAAGTATAAATAATTTTCTCTCTCATTGATTTGCTTACATAAGAGATTATATATCTCAAACTATTTTTCTTTGGTTCTAAGCCTATTTTTAATCTCTAACTAGGTGACAATTGCAACTTTAGGATTTAAAGATTGCTTCTATAACAATTCAAACCAGGATATAGTTTCCATATTGTTTGCAAGCATAAGATGACAAGATTTGTTATTAAACATACCTTTGGAATGTTATTAAGAGTATTGACATTTGCTATTTTATAAATGTTACAGCATTTAAGATAATCTCAGTAACATTAACATTTACTATTTTGGCTAGTTTGTTTTATAAACAAAAGAATAAGATGCGTTGTAAGTAAGTTTTAGGTAGCAGCTGTTATCTCTATCTCCTTAATACATATAGATGTCATTTACATTAATTATTTAACTACTACTATTAAGTTACTTCTTTTGTAGTATCTTTATGCTTAATCTTTAATATAATTTACATCAATCCCTTGTATAATATGCAGATTTATGTTTCAATATCATGCAATTGAGATGAAGCTCAATCTTAATTATAGAAAGTATATCCTATATTGTGATAATTTTCAACTATATGATTAAACAATATGCGGGGCACTATATAATTCTCTAGGAGACATACTATTGAGAAATGGGAGAATAGAGAATGAAGAATGAAGAATGAAAATAAACTTTCTTTTTATTTACTCTTAACTACTCCAACATAGATTATGGTATTTATAAAGATGTTCATCCCTTATTTATGAAAAGACAATAAATACAAATATAAATGACTTATTTAATACTATAAGACTTTTGAAGTTACAAGAAAATTTTTGAATTAATTTACAATATTTTTAACACCATATTATCTTATAGTCATATTCTAGAATTTCAAATTACTATTTCTAACATTCCCCTTAATTTGAAATTTTTTCATTATGTTAAGTCAGCTCTCATATTTAAAATTTTTTTAGTTTTTAATGCATTTGTGATAATATCTGCAACTTGATCTTGAATTTTCATATAATTGAGCTTTATTTCCTTTTTGGTAATATATTCTCCAATAAAATTATACCTTGTATGTATATCCTTTGTTTGATCATAAAACACTAGATTCTTAGCAAGTGCTTATGCAAACTTATTATCAATGCAAATCTAAGTAGCTTATTTTTTTGGTAACCACATATTTCAATTCATAAGTTGAAAATGTAACAATAGGTTGCTTCTTTGAACTTTATGAGGGAGCACAATTGCCTGTAAAAAAGTGTAAAAATAATTGTACTCTTTTTATCTTCAATATCTCATAAAATTACTATCAGAAAATCCCACAAGTTTGAATTTACTAAAAGGGGAATAAAATAGTTCAAAGTTAATTGTACTTTTTAGATTTCGAAGAATCCTTTTAGCCATTTTCATATGGGTTGAGGTAGGAGCTTCAATAAGCCGACTTACTTCTTTAATTGAATAAACGATATCAGGTCTTATGCATATTAAATATCTGAAAATTCCCAAAAGAATCTTGAAAATAGTGGGATTTTCTTTTTCTCCCTATTCATATTTTGGTAACTTTAGTCTAACTTCCATAAATGTGTTTACAAGATTAAAATCAATCATTTAAAACTTTTTTAAAGATGTCCTTTGTTTAACCTTCTTAAGAAATGAATGTTCCTTGCAATTAAAAAGTGCATATGCTATTTATTTATACTTATTTAATTACATTTACTTTACAAATAAATAGAGGGAAGTTCAGGTACTCATGTTAATTCAATCTCTTCAAGAAGATTCAATGATCTAGCTTATGGTTATGTGAGATTGGTTTATGGTATAGAGAACCATACTATCTATTTATATTATAACAAACATTTGAAAGTTAAAGGAATCACCATACTAAAGAAGCATTTAATTGGGGCCAAAGATAATGTAGGATCTTGTATGAAAGTTAGTCATTATATGAAATGGTAGATGAAAACTTTGTTTAAAAAGTATTAGAGTGAGAAAGATAAAAGGCAAAGATTGAATTACGAAATTGGTAGTAGAAGTTCTTGTTGTGGTAGTCAAGATGATACTGGCAATGTTAAAGGTGATCTTCCTACCTAATAAGAAGAGATTATTGTACCTAATAGAGGAAGAGAAAAAGATAGGTGTCTAACTTTTTTACTCCACAAATAACTCCTAAAGCTCAACCTTTAATTTATTGTACCTTACAATCTAAGGAAGTAGCTCATAATGTAGACATGATAATGACTAGATGGTGGTATAATAAAGATCTATCATTCATTACTACTTAGTCTTATTATTGCCAGCCCATGGTGGATGATATTGGCTCTTGCGATCCAGGATATAAAACTCTTTTAGTTGATGACTACATAAGTAATCATTTAGACAACTCTGTTTATGAAATAAAAAATTACATGGATAAAAGAAGAATGACTTGCGAAACTATGGATAGAAAATAGAAAATATAAGCCTTTTATCAATTTTTTAATTCTACTAAAGGGGCTATGTTTTTATAGTCCATTGATGCATATAGCCTTGCAAGAAATGTTGATACTCTGTTTGAGATATTGGACTCTTTATGTTGCTTATTACATTAACATGATGTTAGAAAAAGTAGAAGATGTTAGATATTTTTTGATCATTAATCAAACTATGTAAAAAACAAAAAAAAAGTGTTCAAGTTCATTTACAATCATGTATGGATTCTAAATTTGATGAAAAAGGGTTTCACCAATGTAGGAATTTGTATCATCTTATTGTTATAAAATTTGAAATTTCTTATCACTTTAGTGTTTTATTCTAATAAATAAGGAGCTAAGACAAATGTTTCTAAATGATAAGTAAGTTGCATCTCAATATCTCATATCTAATGCTAAAATGGAGGTTTTTAAAATTATACTTGAAGATCATCAATTTTGGTCCTAATGCCAATTTGTCATATGAGTTTATGAGCCTTTAGTGAGAGTATTTCATTAGGATGTTATGAAAAGGCAATAATAGGTTATTTTTATAATGCCATGAAAAGAGAGAAGGAAGTAATCAAGGCCAATATGGAAAAATACCTTATCTTATAATCATTAATGAAATATGGGAAACCCAACTTTGCTCTCCTTTGTTAATTAGTAAGGCATTTTTTAATCTTAATGTCTATTTTAAACTAGGTTTTACAAAGAAAGTTGAAGTTCATAGGGAATTTTATTAACTATCATAATAATTGTTTTCCATAAGATGATGCAAGATCTCCTTAGCTTACAAATAGAGACAAATAAGGATGTGTGTGGTGATTGTGGGATGCCCATTGCAATTCGTAAAAGAGACAAACTTAATTTCGGTATATATTTCTTCACTTTTGTTATTTATTTGAAATTAATCATTAATTTATTTTTTTATAAGACTACTTTTATTGTCTTATAGTTGCTTGGTAAAACCAATTTGAAAGTGGTGTTCTAGGATTGCGAAAGTTTTATTTCAAATTCCAAGTCAATGAGTTAGCACAACTAGGTATGAAAGAAATTAAATCATATTAGAATTCATCGATTCTAAGAAAAGAAATATATTGGAACATATAAAATTGATTGATTTGGTCTTTGTTCTATACAAATATGAAACTTCGAGAAAGGTATATTATTATCGTTATTAAGATCAATATAATTTCTTATAATTTTTAATAATTGAATTTTATTTATTTACTAGGACTATAAATAGAATAAGTAGTTCTATAATCTAATTTACCTTGACCACATCAATTTTTTAACAGCTTGAGCTTATGAGAAACCAAATTTCATAGATGAGAGTAACTTAAAAGATAATCTTGGATGCAAAAGTATCGATATTTCATTTTGTGTAATAAATTTGAATGATGACTGGTTCTGCCGGAATCTGGCTGAACTGGTTGTTGCCATTCTGATCCATGTCTCCAATGTCCGTTGGAATGATCTTGGCAGAAGAGTATCCTGCAAAACAAAGGAAGGCACGTCGGGGGTGAGATCCCGATTTGCCCCTCCGACGCTCAAATAAGTCT
>JANTNU010000233.1:8214763-8237950 GCA_024752395.1 Erythroxylum havanense | reverse complement strand
TTCTAATCTCACAAGATGTCACCCTGCTCTTGAATCATTAGTTGCCGAAAAATCAACATTTACAAAATATCATATTCAAATTCACTTTTTCAACTTTTTGACAAAGCTTCAATGTTTTTGAAAGCATCAATGAGGTAACTCAATACAATGATTATCTTTTATATTATTTTTACAATATTCACATAGAAAAATCTCAAACAATAAACACAATTCATAATTAAAAGTGAGTGATTACAAGCTTTGGAGTAACTTTAGAGTTTTACCAAAATTATAATTTTTATATAGATTAAATTATTGCATTATGAATATAAAGTCGTTATCTTATTTAAATTCCATCAATTAAATTCGTATAACAAATATCACTCACAAAAAAATATTATAAATATATTTACCAAATCTTAAATTTATTTTGATATCTAATTGAATGTTAAACATGCTAAAATACAATTTAATGACTTATTTCATAGATTCATAATGATGTCAAGAACTTTGATATTGCCAATAGTTTCTCTAAAATACTTTCCTTCTTTATTTTTTTCATAAAACAAAAAAGTAAAAACTATTGATGCTTCATAAATTTTAATTATTAAATAGAGCTTCATCAAATAATTAAGAAAGAAAAAGATCGCTCAACTCATCTGAGTTGGTTTTAAAAAATAATTTGACCAACCCAAACAATATTAATAAGCTCAATCCCATCTCACATATCTTCTTCAGCAATGTCTAAGCACAATAAATTCAATCCATCTCCTACTGACCTTAGTTCCTTCCACCACATTCTCTACTGTCATAATATAGATTGAAATAAGTTTCAATGGAGTTCATTTCAACATAATAATTGCAAGAGAAGATATTCTAAGATTACAATGATGTTTAAATCCCACAAAGTCGTCCAACATCATGAAAAAGTCAATGCCAGTCGCAAGATTTTACACAAGATTCTACTTATAGCAATTACCAGAGGCTTAAAAAAATTTGCAAATACCTAGTGAGATACCAAATTTCATCAAAGGAAGCTTCATTACTGCCCCTGCAACAATATTAAAGTTTCAATACCAACAGAACATCAGCATTGGTGCGTTGACAATGATAGTGAAACGGGCAAACCCACTTAGGAAAGGGACAGCGACATGCTTGTCATGCTCCACTCTGCCAATCCCAGGATCAAGTGTTCGGCAGTACTGCCATCACTGTTTTGACTTCATAACAAGGACAGACCACTTTCCATGTCGATATAGTGTTCATATACCTTGTACTATGTTCTACATTAAAAGTTACCAATGTACAGGGCATTACAGAAATATGCATTACCTGAACCAATTTATCAAGTAGGACAGATTCTGACAACCACAAGTCTATTTTATGAGGATAAAAATCAACACAATGCCACTGCTGCAAAATCATCTCAAAGGGTTGTACCAAACAATGCACCCTATTAGTTAGAAACCTCACCAATTTGGAAATTGAATTCAATCAGGAACTGACCTGAGAAGACTTGATACTGTAACTGAATAAGTTTTGATGTACATGCATATTTTTGCATGATACAACCCATTAACTATTAACTTTATTTCCAATCTAGTTTGTGAGGAAAGCTTCATACAACATTCAGCCAGAAACAATAATGAGAAGATCGTACAACAATTATGAAAAATGGAAGGATCAATATCTATTGAATGAAAAAGGACTTATCAAGGATTCTTCAAGTTCTCGAAATCCTCTGTAAACAGCCTCCGTTTTGTTCTGGGGTAACGGCAACCTCCTAACCTCTGTCATAAACCTGCAATCAAATTTTCACAATGTGAATGACAAGAACGCAGAACAATCAGCCATTCATGCAAATCACTATGTTCGATCAATTTGGAGAAAACAATGTAAACTAGAGCAACTAAATAAGTCAAATCAATAATGGATAACATTAGTGCTAAAAACTCAATAGGTTTAGAAGATTCCAAAATTTGAGTGAAAAGCATAATATCCGTTCCACAAGTTAAACTCTCACTTAAAAGTGAGTAAACATTGCCCTTTGTGGATTGCTCAAACAGAATGAAGACACTTGAATCCACTTAGATTTACTCCAAGTGATATAGATACAGAAAAATCACACCATCCAAGGCTCAGACCTGACAGGTGCCAAGGGGAGGGATATTCTTGGCACAAAAATGGGCCCATCTAAACAGAATAAAGTTTAAAGACACTTGGAAAGGCTGCATTACAACGCAGCCACCAAGTACTGAATGGAGATACAAAGAAATGGAGAACTGTCAGACCTCAGAGCTTAACCCAGAAACCACATAATAATTGATATAAAGCTTCCAAACTAAGCACAACAAACCTATCAGGAAATGTCTATTTTACATAATTGCTATCCAAAATCACATTTAAATCCCCCGAGGCTTAAATGCCACGGAAGTTTCAACCAAATTGCTCAAGAGATGCTTGGAGAGTTGAATAACCCAAAAGAAAACATATCAAATCTCTACATTATGGGCCCGTATGTTGGCATCCCAAGAAAATCCTAACAACCAATTTCAGAACTACTACAATCCAACATCAAACAATCAGTTAACTAGTCAATACTTGTAAGCTAAAAAGTTGTTGCAACAATTGAAAGCATCCAAATTTTCAGCCACAATTTCAACACTCGTCATAAACTCAATTCCAATCAACCTACTCCCCCATATTAATTCAATTGCATCAATTGAATTCATGGACAATTTCGAAAACATTAACGTAGATGCAATGGAAACATGACACCACAGATTGGAATTGCATGAAAGACCAATTAACTGAAAAGACAAACTGACCTGTTTGCAGCACTTGAGATCTTATCACAAATCCCTTGATTAATGATTGTCCTCTGCTCCAGTGAGAATGCTCCCCCTAATATTAAAGAAGCGCCAGTAGCACTTGTACCCATCCTTTCAGCAAATACAGACATAGCCCACTCACGGAGTACCAACAACACAGACTGAAGAAGGCGTAACCTAAGGTTGGGAGATGGCAAAATAGCTCCATTGGATAACAACTGATCATAAGCGTTCAATACTGGTTCAGCTGCACCCTTGCAAGCAGCAATGAGAGCTCTTGCTACATCTTCGTCACCAACCATTTCAATCTGTGATTCAACTCTCTCCTAAAAAATGAAAACATTAATATACAAATCTTAGGCATGAAACGAAAAATACGAGGGCAACAACAATTCTGTCACAAAAAGATTCATGGAAGTTTTTTAACAGAAAAAGAAAAAAACTACCACAAAGACATTGCGATACAAAGACTTAAGGCTAGAGAAAAAGAACATGGAAGGAAGCTGAGATTCACCAAAGCGGCCTTCTCGAGATGAAGGCAGAGAGTCTCTAAAGGTAAAACAGCTCCATCACCAGGATATAGGCTAGAACCAATCCTTTTAAATACTGAACAGGCTTCGGCAATGCCACCCCTTGAAAGAGCTTGATCAATCAGTCTAGCCCAGGTTTCTCTCACAATGCTGCTATCAGCATCACCCGAATAATTTGCAAAGTAAAGCATTTCCAGACATATCTGAAGGAAGAAAAACAAAAGGTTACAGAAAAACTCAACCATAAAATACAAAGAATTATATAGACATGTCAGCAACACCTGCACCAACATATAAGGACAGACATCAATCCACTTAGAGCAAATGCGTCCTTTCAACGTAAATTTAAACTTGCAAAAATTGGAACAGGCACCTTAACTTAATAATGCAACTGCTATTTATTGTTATAATTAAAGTGCATTTTGTCATATCCAATCAATACCTTTTTTAAGTTTTCCCTAAATAAACAAAATATTTCAAGAAAAAGAAAACAGCAGGGTTAGGTAGTTATTATACGAGGTATACCGATTTTTATAGGGAAAGTCAATAATAGATCAATAAGAACTCATGCAATAAAACTTTTTGTCACCACTACCTTATTTGTAGTTGCTTCTTCTCCTCCTCCTACTCATACAAGCTTTTTACTAAATAAGGCTTTATCTATCCGGAAACAAATTCTAATGAGATTTTAATTAAGCTTATATTCTAACATCTTACAAGGTGCTGAAGATGTAAAATCTCTCAACACAAAAAATCAAGGTGTTTCACAAGTAAAAATAAGCAACAAAGATACCAGAAAAAGATAATATCATGATTAATTATTCTCACAGAATGGAAGGGCAGTTAAATAGCACCGGAAAAAGTGATCGGTGGTGAATTATCTTTTTATTAGTCCTATAATACCTCTGATGGCTCACACAATAAAGATATTGGTTCTAGTATTAACTTAAAAAGCAAACATCTTTGAAGCAACTAACCATAATGCCTTGAACCAATAAGGTCAATATGAGTAAATACTTCAACAGCACATGGTGTTCAACTAAACAATTTCAATCCACTGTCCAATTATTTGAACATGCAAAAAACAGAAGGATTAGGAACAGAAATACCTCCCAAAGTTCAAATGGAACTGCATATTCATTGTACAATTGAGTTATACTTTTCAGATCCAATGACAGCTCTTTGGCCTTTTCTCGTGTCATCTTTGTATATTCTGTATCACACTCCTGATCAGTGCCTCTTTCATTCTGGTTAGCCTCAGGCATGTCAGATGAAGATTCTAATCTAGAAGCAATAGATTCCAGTTCTTCTTTTATTTTAATCTGAAAACGAAGCACTGCAAGCTTTCCTTCAAGCAAATCTAGCAACCCACTGTCGAAAGCCCCCCTTGTAGAACCTACCAAACCACCACTATCACCTGCATTCTTGGCCTGAACAACTGCATTACTCAGGTATTGGCGCCTGATTTGATAACGAAAAGGTAATATCAGAAATGAACCACATCCAAGAAATGTAAGAAATTTTAAAATAGCATGACAAAAGCACACATCCAACGAAGGGGTTGGTTACTTTATAATTTCTACATGAAATGCGAAAACAAATGTAGATTGGTGATTTTTTTCAGTAGTATTGTACTCATTGTCCTACAAATCTATCATAGTAACTAGAGAACTAACATGAACTAGTTTTGAATATGAATTGGAAATTAAAATATTCCTTCTTGAACTAATCATGATTAATCGGAAAATCAGAACTTTTGACAATTTTGGTACAGTAAAGAAAAGATTGGTTAAGATCATGCATCAATACCATATCAAGCAAATTCTAGAGCTAAACAGAAGGTAAGAACCAAATTATATCAATATAAGCAACCGTAGAAAGAGCGATCTATTAACCTCTGCTCAAGGCTCGGAGCATCTCCCATGTCAGTTGAGCGTCTTTCAGCTAGTCTTAGCAAAGCATGAGCTGCAAGCACGTGCTGCCTCTTTAAGACATAATACCGCGCCAAAAGATCAAAATATTTGGCTTGATTAGAAGACATAAGTGCTCCTGAATGACCAATTGGAGATGTTGCAGATATCACAGCAGAAATTGCTCGAACCTGTGAGAGACCAAATAAAAATTTCAGCTGGTACTAACTAATTCAAACTTACTTTTCAGACTTTTACGTTCCAAATGTATACCTAATGCCTTATATGGACTTTATTACTTTTATATAATCAAACAGCAGAACAACAAAATGTATTACCTCTTGTGGGGGTTCACGGCCAGCATTTTGCAGAAAAGGCACTAAATCGGAGCCTCCAAATTCTAACAGCTCCTCTTCAAGGCCTAAATCGATCATAGTCCTGTACAGGTACTCACGAAATGCTCTGTCAGATGATTGGACCCCAAGTTGAACAATCTGGGAAATATATTTCTTTCGAGAAGCCTGATCAAGCAAAGGTCTCGTGGAAACAGGCCTCACTGGAGACCCAAATTCCTTCTGGGAAGTATCAACTTTCAAAGAGCGTAAAGCACTGGTAATTATCTCATAGCACTGTATGCGACAAGCAAGTGCATGTTCTCTAGTTGCCGCATCAATTTGGTCATTAAAAGCATCACCTGCCGGGTCAAGTGCCTGTGCCTTCTGCAGGGGTAACCGTACCACAGCTTCGTAGAATCTACAAAGTCACATTTACATTTAAGCAACAACAATACAAGTTTTACATTTTTGCCTCTGTCACGAAACAATGAACTCACCTTAAGTCCTCAAAACGCTTGCAAACAGTTCTTAAATCTGCAGACTCTGGAATTTTGCTCAAGAAATTGAAGGCCTCTCTAGCAAGATTCTCCTTCTCCACAGGGTCAGAAGTTATAGCAGCTCTTTCAAGACATTCCACAGCTAAGAAGAACTTGTAATCAGACTCCTTAAAGTAGCTGGGACAACCCTCACGTAATCTCCCACTAATGTCATTTACTGTTCCCCTGCCATCAGGACCAGTATAATACTGGAGCAAAGGATCAGTGTCAATTCAGGAAAATGTTTGAATACAGAATAGCAGTACCAAATGTGAAAGACTTAAGGTCCTAGGAAGCAATATATATAATCCTATCATTTGTACCTCCATGAGTGCAGATATTAGCATTGTAGCAAGACGGTCACCCTCCTCAGAACAAACAAGCCCGTGGAATGTCAATTGAACAAGAGCTTGCCTCAGACTAGCATCAAACTGCTGAATCAAGCGTGTAACATGATGCTGAGAGAGTAGCTGAAGCAAAAACAAAGCCTCACCAGATCTCATAAGCAACTGTCTGACGCACTCCATTGCCCTCACCTGTAAACCAATAAACATTAAGCTTGGACATAAAATATAAAGCTAAGCCAGTTATAATTAAGAACCCACCTCCATGGCAGCCAATTCAGCAGGACTATAAGGTAACCGCTGCCTTTTGTTTGATGTACCACTACCATTAGACTCAACGTTCCGTGAATAAGCACCAAATAAGTTTCTTACCATGCTCCTGTCACCACTACCAAAGTCAGAACCAGCTGCATATAATATGGAACCAGTCAAGTCTCCCAAACCAGCAACACAGCCATAAAGGCCTCTTCTCTGGTTCCTTCTTGACCTTAAAAACTTCTCTAAAGAGCGAATTTTGCTCTCAAGAACTTGCATAGCTCCAACAGATAGTCTACAGACAACTATTCCATCTGAAGATGTAGCATCAGGTGGACCCAAACTGCCTTTTGTCATAAAGATGGGGAGTTCCCAGAGTGGAAAAAGCAACCTTGTTGTGCATAAACAGAGACCTTCATGTGCACCTGAAAATACAGGCTCAGCCTCTTGCACAACTTGTCCCATGCTAAAACCCCCAGCTGCTGATCTAGTACTTGCCAAGGCACTACTACCCTCAAGTTGGGGCATTCCAACAATTCTTGGGTCTTCATATGCTTCAGCTGCCTTCTCAGCCACAACATTGCTTATAAGATTTTCATAATGTACTATCCTTGCAGCAAGCATTAAACACATTGCAGCTGCCTCACCAGCCCCAAATCGGTTGAAAAAATCTTCCAAGATTGATCTAGGTGAATTGGACTCAAACAACCTCCTAAGAATGTCAACAGGTCTATTGAAAACAACTTCCATCATTCCCATGGTACTGAAAACAACAATTCTTCGCCTTGGCAAAATATGTTGGGTTGAGAGTTCAGCTCTTGCCCAAAGTTTACCTGATGCCTTCTCACAGGATTCCCTTGAGTTTTCAAGTCCAAAAAAAAGTTCCGAGTATAGGGACTGTATAGTGGCAGCTGTATCCGGTAAGGGCAAAACATCTGCCACAAAAAGCATTCGACCTTCAATAGGTAGGGAAGAGACAATTTCTCGCAAAGCTCGAGAACTCCTTGTGCTTGTTCCCAGGCTACCTGCTGGTTGGGAGCTCGAATCCTTGCTCACAATTACAAGAGAAGACATGCTTGGTGGTGATGAATCAGAAAGGACAAGAGTTCCAGTAGAGTAATATGCTGTTTCAACCTTTAGTGTGGGATCTTCATTTGGGGTTCTATTAGCAATAGATACAGCTCCAAATGTAAGTCCACCACTAACTCCTAAAGGAGGAGAAGGTCTAGTAGTAACAACTTTTAAACAATTTGCCTTCTGAGAACTAGTATCAAACCCCCCCAAACCTCCAATGGCACCATTACTGCCACTTGATGGAGAAGTGGAAAAGTACATCCTTCTGCCATCTGATAAAACAGCAACAAGATGCAACCATTTGGATTCCAGAGTAGATAAAGGTGTGATGCAGACTACAGATGGTTTTGTTTGTCTATTTGGCGTTCTTGGTCCTGTCAAATATCTGCTTGCATAATGCACATCTCTGTGACTAAACAAATTTCTCTCTTCAGCAACCTTCTTCAATGGACCATCTCCATTTGGCCCTAAAAGAAATGCCTGAAGTTTCATCTCCTCAGTTCGCGCATACAAAATCTGTCTTTCATTGTCAACAACCATTTCCACAACAGGGTCAACAGCTCCAAACTTGAATACATTAGGCACCACCCACCTAAGACCAAAAGAAGTTCTTAGTTCTGACCTATGGCATATTAATTGTAAGATAATAATTGAACTTTATATTGATTTAAAGAAACCCAAAAGTAGGTACTCAATTTAAGTGTAAACCATTGAAATAACCACTTAGTTCTTAAAATGTCATCAGGAAGGAGCTGTCCTTGGTTAAAAGTCAATTGCTGTTATGTTACATAAGTTAAAGCCATCACCATGAGACATTCGGGAGATTTAATGGCCATGTATACCTCTCCAAAATAAATGAAATAGCATACCTCGATATGACACTACTCAAACCAGCAGTGAGGCAAACTTTTCGACATCGTTTATGCCAGCCTGAACCAGTGGTGTAATGCAACTCATAAATGTGGCCATCTCGCCCAGCCAGGAATATACGGCCCTTTTCAGTGCATACAACACAAGTCATAGTAACCCCATCAGATGGTATGGCATATTCTGGCAAAGGCTGCAATGAGAGCTCTGCATATGGATCAGAACCATCACCACCACCAGAACAGCAGACTCCTACAAGAATCAACTGACAACAAGAAAAGTTAATGAGAACCAATCAAAAAGTACATAACTATGATAGATTCCAGGAAAACAGGAAAGAAAAATGGATATGTTGCTA
The DNA here is from genome assembly GCA_024752395.1 of Erythroxylum havanense. Taxonomy (NCBI): domain Eukaryota; kingdom Viridiplantae; phylum Streptophyta; class Magnoliopsida; order Malpighiales; family Erythroxylaceae; genus Erythroxylum; species Erythroxylum havanense. The sequence continues at coordinate 8,228,931 of JANTNU010000233.1, read as the reverse complement.
TTGATTTTCTGTAAACGAATACAAGATAATCTGGTTTCGAGGACCAATACCTCCAACCTATGGCTCGCACACTCAACAATATACTCAATGCCCTCCTCTCCTCGTCTATTGCTTATTTATACTAAGAATCTGTTAGGAATAACAGATTCGGTTAGCTGACAACCAATCATAAGTTTGTCAGCCCCCTTCCCGCAACTAACATCATATACGTATATATTTACTATATTTGTAAATTCATTTCTGAGTTGTCCTGGTTCTACCAAACTACTTATCCAAACAGAGTCTCACACAGAAGATACAGCAAAAGAGTCCTCAATCCTATTACAGTTCTCACATCTTGCTTGCTCATTATCTAAGTTTTAGCAATAAAGAGTAGGAGGAGAAGGATCCAAGATTAAAAAGCATAAAACATTAAAGGTAAATTGTCATCTGAATGTCTTCTTTGATCAACATGATGCCACCATAAATTAGGCTCACTTCCACAATAAGAGTTTCAGTTCAGACACAAACAACGAAACAAACCAAACTTATTGTTTAAAGCTCAAAGCCCGCATGTCAATTTGACACCATACATATCAGGTTCGTAACTATATTTCTAAGGAGGAAATAAGAAAAAGATAGTGAGAATAAAATCTTCTATGCGCTTCAAATAAAGAATAAAATCTTCCACGTGCTTCAAATAACATTTAAAATTTATTCCTAAAATCTTAGCCTAGCAACCAGAACGTATAATAGACCACATGTAACAGAACTTGCAACATGGATAGATAGACATAGACAGAGACAGAGACAGCTCCTAACTCTATTGCCATCAGGCTCTTGTAAACCTTTTTTGACAATTTCCATTAATGAAATAATTAATATCTAACAAAATGGCGCATTCAAACAAAACAACCTGTTTAATATACCAGTGTCGATTGTTATCACCTCAATAGGAGTAGCTAAAACTAAAAGATATTGAATAGCTTCAATAAAGACACCGGGTTTAGATTTGGCAAGTCCAACTGCACAAATGGCCTGTTCCTCCCCACTGTATTCAGGACATTGTCCATCCCTGAAAAAGACAAGAATATTAAAGATAATTAGCACTTACTTAACAATTGAATTAGAATAACATAAGGAAGAAGAAAGAACTTTAGCAATAATCAATCTTAAAATATTAAGCTTAGAAATCTTTCTAGATTCGGTATCTGACAGAATCTGGCTGAATTCCAAATTCTCTAGCCAAAAGTCAAGAAATATTGCATTATTCTTTTTAAGTACCGAGTGTTAACCATCAGCTTAACTTTCTTCTGTAGATATAACTAATGAACAGAAAGTCAACATTGGTCTTGATCCATATCTCACATTACAAGGAGTAGAAAAGATCAACTAGAATTATAAACAAATAATCATGATACAAATACGGTCTTAGTCTGATTGAAGAGCCATACAACAATAGATTAAGATGAGAGCCAAAAAAAAAAAGTCATGAACACTACGTATCTCTCCCGACATAATCAAAAAGATTAACAAAGTGAAAGAATTCAATATACTTGTCTTTATTTAACCAAAGCCACCTGAAGACCCCAACAATCCAAACTAGATATACAATAATTAAACAAACTTCACGAACATGGTGGAAAATTTTATTGAGAGCAATATGCACCTTTCATTAGGAATATCACAACTTCATCCTCTAGCAAAACTGTCATCTTAGAACCCACATAATTTTTCCAAATGCTTCTCATAAACTAAAAAAAATTCTTCCTTGTCTGACTCTTGAACAGGAGCTTGAATTAAAAGAACTTCAGAACAGGGTATCTTGGAGATTTTCCAACCCATATTATCCTCACCATGCCAATCAATATTTTCCACCATGCAGCAAATAAATAAACTTTTGTTCTAACTCCAGCCCATTCTAAAAGGAGACACAACATAGCATGCTCCTTACTTTAAAGATCGATGCAAGATTTTACTAAAGCATATTAACACCAAAAGGAATGCTCCAACAATTGAAAAAGCAAGGAGCTTCAAACTTTTAGATGTATGTCAGAAAAGAATTCACACTACAGACCAAAAAGCGAAATCAAATAATTACAAAGAAATGCTTTTCCTTTATTCATTTTTAAGATACCCATCTCTAATTGCTACCTATGTCATAGCCTGGTAGTGCTGCAAAGATAAACTCACCACTTATCAAACCGCCATAGGAACAAGGAATTGTCCACAGATGCCCATGCTCTGCGTATCTCAGGAAAAATCCCACATAGAGCAGTTCCTTCCCCTCCAGCTGCATTATATCTTTCAATGAGAACAGGAGGCAACTCCCAGGTATCTCCAACCTCAATCAGCGGAGGCCACTGCAAAAAAAAAAAAAGGATAATAGGACATTAGGCATTTGTTAGGGAGGTGTGACAATGGCTATCCAAGAAATGACTGGAACTTTTTTGATTTAGAAACATTAAAAGGGTGAAAAGAAGGTTAAAAGTTTTTGAAATTGAACTAAGGAAATTTGATTATTTCCACTGAAAAGAGTGCCACTTTCACATCAATCTATGACGCTGCAGACTACACATCAATTTACCAAGAATATCAAGATACAATTAAATAGGAGGTGCAATACCCTGTGTATGAAGATGTGCAATTCAGATACATTATCTTAAAGAGAAGAAGAACATAATAAAAAACGAGAGAGGCACAAAGCACCAGGAGAGAAGCCATGTGGATGGATACCTGCCCAAAGAGCAGTCAATCAAGAGAAAACAAGAAACCAAACATCAAATATTAGGCAAAGAAAAAGAAAGACATCTGAAGATATGACTAACGCATGGTACCATCCTACCTAATCCAGATTAAAAGTTGTGAGAAATATATACTAGAAGATGCACTGTCACTCCCTACCACAATTCAACAACCCACGCCATCATTAATTTTCCCCTAATGCATCTTCTCAGTCACCAAATAGTAACCCAAAACCAATCAGTGATTCAACATTGCAGTTACAAAGGCAAAGATAAGCAGGCACATAAAATTATGGAATTGGGAAATAAAAAAGAGAAGAAATTTCGGACTAGTACATCTCTCGGGTGGGTGGAATAAGGATGACTAGCGTATCTAGAAGCTTCAAGAGCCTCTTCGAGGTCGAGCTGGGCCGTCACTTCCCGCCCAATCCGGTCACTGACGACGAGACCCGCATTGGTGACGTCACGGAGAACAATCTCCTCCTCCCACGACATGAAAACGCGGAGATGAAAAGCTCTAGGATAAAGAGGCCGGTTGGGGGGTTTGAACTGAAAACCCTAGGGGGTTTAAGGGGTGGGCTTAGATTTAGTGAAATTGAAACAAGAAAAACTACTCCGATTTTCAATGTTGTTTGGATTTGGGAGCAAACTCTTGAAATTGATTAAAACAGCATTAGTAGAAGTAGTACCGTGGAGCTGAGATAAACTAGGGTTTGTTTTTTTTTTTTTTGCCCTTTTCAGTGGCGGGCAAGCTTTTGGCTAAATTTTCAAAACCGGGTGCGGATTGAGTTAGTTGTGCTCCGGGTCTCTCACCGGTTCAATCGACATCCATTTTATTTTCACATTCATCAGTTGTACTCTATTAGAATCATCCTGTTTAATAACACAAATAACTATATTAAAGACTTGAGATTGAACAAGAAATTAAAATTTTTAAAGTTTAAAATTTTAATTAATATTAAATTATTATAAAATAGACTAAAAATTAAATAACTTAAAATATAACTAAAAAATATTATCGTCACCATTTACTTAGTGAAAAATTTGATGTTTAACTTAAAAAATTGATAAATGAAAATTTATTTATTTATTTTAGTTACTAAAATATTATAGATTTATAAGAATTGGTTGATTAATTAATTAATTTTTAATAATAAAAATTATTAAAATAAATGAGCCCAAAAATTTAAATTTTATTTAAACAATGAACGTTTAAAATCTCTTCATTAAAGATGATTATCAATTTCATCTATTATTATATTATCCGATTTTTTCTTTAGCATCCCCAAAGTGGTGGTCATAAATTTAAACCGAAAATGCTCCACCTACAAAGCTAAAGCAATAGCATAACATGACATGAATTCGATTGAATGCCGATGTGAATAATGCGGAGATGCAAAAACAGATACCGTTCCGCTTCTTTGAAAAAAAAAAAATAGACATCACTCCGCTAGAAGAAGGGCTTGAACCTTCGACCTTGTGGTTAACAGCCACACGCTCTAACCAACTGAGCTACTCCAGCTAGTGGACGCTATGCTTTTAGTTGGTAATATAGAAACATTTTTTTACGTTAACATATCACTTAACCACTACGGCGGCAATATGCTCAATTGTCGCATAATACTTGACAGAAGTGGAAAACTCGAGCAAAGAATACACAAATATACATCAATTGAAGTATGCAAGGTTTCAAAACAAACTTTGAATTGAACACGCTCCAATGTATAGGCGGCTAAAACTACTACATGACTAGCTAAAATCACATAACAGGACCAAAAGTTAAATTGTGTATACAAAAGTAAGCTGATGCTAGTTTTGACAACATAAACAAACAAATAGCACAGGCATAGATGGGAATGGGACAAAAGAAAAATGTGGATGTTGTTTCATTTCTGGACAGGGTTTTCCAATAGCTCATATAATGAATCCAGGCATCTCCGGAGGCTTGTCACGCCACTGTCTTCACCGGGACTTGGAGAACCTTGATTTCTTCTGTACAGATAGACGACAAGAACACTATAAAGTTGGATTTATACTTGAATCTCTTCACTCTTCATTCCCTTTAAGAATGTTGTATTTGCAGAGAGGGCATGTAGCATTCATCTTAAGCCATTTCACAATGCACGTGGAATGAAAATGATGGTTGCAAGGAAGTGTGTGAAGCTCCACTCCATCCTCATACGAACTTAGGCAAATACAGCATTCCTACCCATCAGAAAAAGGAAGAGGAGTTGGACCAGAAACAATGAAAATCACCATGCATGATTGAATTAACCCAAACATTAGAATTTAGAACTAATATTAATGAAAAGTCTCCACAAGCACAGACGCATGAAAATCCGTCTTACTTCTCGCCGATGTATGATCTTTTTTCTTTGTTGTACTGGTTACTGATGTATGATTTAGCAGTTGCGTAATAGCAACGTCATCAGTACTCTTATCAAGCTGATAACAACATTCTTACAGTCTCTATCAACAAATTGCTGCCAATTGCACATTGGAACGTTTTCTTTTTACACAATTTACTGCACCTGTATTGACATAATATTGATGTATTCACTACAACAACAACAACCACCCAATAAAAATTCCACTGAAACGCAAAGTCTGGAGAGGTCTAATAGTATGCAGTCTTACTCTTAACTAACAGAAAGATTGTTAGCACAAGATAACACTAAATTTCTTAGAAAACATAGCAGCATAACATATATTAATGTCATGCACTACTATGGCCCTCAAAATTCAGATTTAGCACACTTCTAACCAAAGAGCAACTTTGATGTAGGAAGGCTACAAAACATGTCAAAACTATTAGAAAAATTCCATTAAGCCGTAACTTAAAGGGTTGCAGTAGGCTTAGAAAGAAAATAATATGGAAATGATTCCATGGGTTTGTTATAAAAACTGGGAATGACACCAGGATTTGGCATAGAAACAATGTCTTACACTTAACAAACTGAAATTCAGAATTCAGAGGATCTTCTTTCTTTCTTCATTCACAAACTGAACTGCTTAACTTACAACAAAACTCCCACCAACTTAAACCTAACCTAACGTGGTTCTTTATTAGTTATTATCTAACAGCTTGTTACTTGAAATATGTGGAATTCGATTATAAATCAATAAAAGAAAAAGTAAGCGGATTTGATTCTTTCATCCAGTTAAGCAATTAAATTGAATTGAAGTCTATCATTCTAATCATAGAATCAACAAATTTATTTTAAGCATAACTAAAACACCCTTATTGAATTGAAGTCTTCATTCTAATCATAGAATCAACAAATTTATTTTTAGCATAACTAAAACACCCTTATTCCATGTCTTTCTTTTATCTCTACCTCTGTTCTTTTTCTTTTTCCCCAATCTCAAAATATCTTTCTTTTCTTCCTCTGACTCTACTCTCTACCTTATCTCAAAGTTCTATTTTTCATCATCTTTGTGTCCGTCTTTTTTCCTTTACTTCTACCTCTATTTTTTTCTTCTACTAATTCATTGTTTATATATTGCACATAATCAATTAACAGCTTCAATTAACAACCTTATCTCACATATACTTCTTTTATCTGTACCTCAATTATATTTCTCTTTCTCAAAGTTCTATATAAAGCTTTGGGTCTTTATTTACTTTTCCTAATCTCTACCTGTATTTCTTTTCTTTTCCAACCCATTGTTAAATGTCGTAATATCATCATTATTTCTTCTTCCAGCTACTCTAATTAGTTCATGGTCGATCACCTCCTATTAAATCTCATCTTTGTAACTGCAATATATTTGTTTAATAATTTCCCATGATTCACACAGTTGATTAGTTAATCGAACAATGTTATGAGTCAATTATGAAACTCAATTCTAATTCTTATCTCCTGTCAACTTACAGCATCCTCATGCAGAAGTATGCGTTCACTTGCCAAGTATCCACTGCTTGTTTCAATAGGAATCATTTTCCCAGCTCCAACAACCTCCTTTTCACTATTTTTGGTTTCTTGAAATCTGTACTTTGGAAGTACACTAAGATCTGCCTCTGATGCGCCTTCCTACAAATTCACAAAACAAGCACAGGATCTTCAGTTACAAACTTGAGAAATTCTAATACCAAGAGGCAGTTAAAGAGATCCATTTACTAGGACTTGATCATCAATTTGAAGAAAATGCAAACCCCTTCATACCTGCCCTGCAACAGCATAAAGAATCGCTATAATGCACGGTAAGCAGCAACAGAGTGCAATCCCAATCAGACATGCCAAAACAACACAAAAGATTGCAAAGAACACATCAAACGCCAGAAATACCACAGCCAACCTGCAAAAATACAAAATCAGATACTATAATATTTGCTGCAAACTAACTCTCTCTTGTGAGATTAATATGACAAAATATCATGACAAATCGGGATTCTTTCTATATGCACATGATGAATCCATTCTAGGACCTAGCAAAACTTCAACCCATGGCTTTGCCCCTTGGGTCTAAGCCCAAAGTAACAGGTTTGTTGTTTTGGAAGGGAAAATTGCTCTTTATTTCAAAAAGAAAGTCAATTAACTTGTCATGCAAAAGCTCAATGCTCCAGAAACCATCATGGAGTAAACTTGATGACGAAAAAGAATCAAGGATCAAAGCTCAAAGCTCGACGCTCAAACAGGCTCAACATGTAGCATTTATACCAAAATTTGTCAGTTACATTCATGATTAATACTATAATATAACTGAGGGCTAAAGGAATTTTACTTATTAATAAAATTATGTTAATAAATTACCCTTGTGGCAACGTGACAGGATCATAAAGGGAAAAAGCCCAAACATACCCTCAGAGTTCATTAAATTACTCTCTAATTTCGTTTTCATTCAAATCATCCTCTAACTATTAAAGCGACCAAAACAACTTAAATTGACCCTAATGATGAACATGTACAATGTGCCACATATACTAATCAAATGTCAGTTTAAACAGAAATCTGTAACCATAAAGTCTTAAACAAATAAGATTTGACTAAATGTATGAAATTCAACTTGACAGCCATCGCAGAAAATTTGGAAGCTAGACTTTATTATTCTCTCCATTCTTTTGATACGAAGACTATGCCTTAAGAAGGTTAGTCCCCTGAGACTGTAAGTTATAGTGGGATAATTTAGTTTGGTCTTTCTCCAAACAATTGCTTGTTATTAACGCCAACTTGGGTTGATTTGCTATTAGAAGTTAGACATTGGATTGCATAATATTTGCAGATTTATGATTTACTTCATGCTTCTAGACAATTATATTGTTTAGGATGACACACTCATGTAATCCTCCAGAAACTTTATAAATTGAGGACAATACTTTTTGCTTAATTGTGCACACTGTCATGACTTTGCATGGAATTAAAATTATAAAACAAGAAATTGGTGTTAAATTTAAATAACTTTATCATATTCGACGATCATAAGCAAAGCATAAAAGATTTACATGACTCAAGAGTTTAAATTTGGGTTTGATTCAAACTTTAGAGACAATCAGCTCCTCAGATTTTTTAACAAGTCTTTGTTTCTTGATTTTAGCATTTGACAGGCCTGGCTGGACTGGTTCCTAGATTTCCATATTCACTGAGCGAGATAAAATCCACAACACTATTAAAACTTTTATTAACATGCAACAGTAACAGAAACCATCAATTCTATGCAGAGTAATGCTCTGAAATAAAACTGATCAGGAAGACTTACTTTCTGCCCTTGGTCGTTACAATTTTTGTGATAACTTGTGAAAGAAAGGATAAAAGACAGAAATAAAAGAAATGCAGAGGCATACCAGTATAAGCGTGGAGCATCTTGTGTGAGAATGTCACCGCCAGAGACTACCCAGTAAAACCCAACTATCCACCAAAGAAATGATGCCATTGTATTCACCGACTCACACCGTTTAGTGACACTACACAATGAAGTAACCAAAGAATCAAGCGGTCAGCTAACCAATAAATTATTAGCACATCACCTTTTAGTAACTGCCAATGTTAGGTCAAGTAAAAGAGATTGTGGCTTCATTTTATTGTCAGGAATACAAATCAATGGGGATAACAAGCTTTATGCAGGCCCAAGCAATGACCGTGTTATCCGAAAAGCATACAGCTGTCACACTAAAGCCTTTATTTCAGTGGAAATCCTAATAATTGTTGAAGAGAAAATAAAGATTCTAAAAACATTAAAAGTAAGGAGTTATTAAAATCCAAAAACTTTGAACATTCATAAATGATGAGATTCGTCAAAGACCTGGCACCTATCAATTAGCTTAGGAATTACTACACACTCCCCCTTAGACATACAGAAGATAGACCAAAAGAGGTGGCAAGTCCCATGAGAAGCCACAAGCCTAAATATAAAATGTCAAATCAGATGAGTCCAAATTGTTCATCAAGTTGACTGAAACATATATGTTAATTTAGTTATGTTCTAGCTAAATGACTATGGGTTCAAGTATGTACATCATTTAAGGCACTCAGTGTAATGGATGCACTCGATCTCCATCCATGAACCTAAAAGAAACTTCCGAAATCGTAGAACGAACATAGTGCTTCAGATATGACTTTAGAACCATATAATTTTGGCTAAAGTTTCATTCCATTCTTAAAGAAAATATTCCCAACAAAAATTAAATTTTGTCTAGCATATATAGTGCTTCAATCACTGTTGTAGATTAGCTAGAACTTATCATAGACATAAATGATGAGAGTAGAAGCAACGTCAGTGATCATCAAAAGATGAGACAGAACTATCTAATCACTGTTGGATCATAGAATCCTTGTCCGTTAATGGAAGAATTAGCAACAATTGAAACAGGATTAGCCATGCCACAAACACTGCTAGAGACAGGAATTTCAAGTGTACACAAGGACAGGCCTGAATTTTCAGGTTCCGGGTTCAGCAAACCAAGTATTCCACTGCAAAGTACCAGCTCAGCTTTCCAAAAACAATGGAGGGAAAATTCTAGAAAATTTTAACAGCATGCTTGAAATTTGGAAATTGCTGCAATCTAGTTAAGAATCTCTAAAGGGAATGTCAAGGCTTTGCAGAGATCGTACTCTGATGCTTAGTTTTCATGTTAAATGTTAATGATGACAATACAAGAGTTGTGTAATCTAAATATAATAATCACTCTATACTACAATCTTCTGTTTAAGTTTTAAACCACCTTTACACCTCTTAACAGCAATAACAAATTCTCTAACCTAAAAGAAAACATCCCAATTTGCACATAACATGACAACAAAATTTAACCAAATTAACCACAAGAACATCAAATTTCAAGTTGAGAAACCCAACCTTGATCGCCTAGAACTCAAAGAACCCCTGTCCTCACCCTCCTCGTCTTCACTATCAGCATTCCCTCTCTCCACGTCTTGTTGGTTCTCATCGTCTCTAGCAACTCTCCTAAAGTTTCTCCTCCGATACTCCAACCAAACCAACACAACATGAACTAAACACTGCAACGCATACCCACAGATCCACAGCCTGATAGGAGTATTAGGCCTCTCGTCGGCAGTCACTATCAGCATCGTAATCGAAACCACAACGAACGCCGTGTTCCAGAGCATATCAAGCGCCACCACCGGCTTCGCGTAGCCCCAGTCAGCGCGCCGCTCCTCCAGCTCACGCGCCGCCGACTCCCGAACAAGAACGGAAGGGCCTCTGCGACCAGTGGCGCGGCCGAGGAGCAGGGCCAGAGAGGCGCGGTGCGCGGTTGAGGAGGTGGGTGAGTCCTGGCGGGGGCGAAGGAGTGGCGCGTGGGAATCAGACGGCGTCGTGGGGGAGTTGGTTGACATTTGGATAAAGACTTTTGAGCTGCTTCTCTTCTCCTCTCTTCTCCTCTCTTCTCTTCGGTATCAAGGCAGAGACTAGAAATTCTAGTGCTGTTGAAAACAAAGAAGATGAGATGATCACATTGATAATAATAATATTATTATTATTATTTAGGGATGGATTAATCAAAGATGAAGAAAGAGAAGAGGTCTTGTTTTTAGTTAGGTAGCGTAGTGGATGTATTGTTTTGTTTTGAACATTGAACATTGAACATTGAACGGTAGATGGATAGTTTTGTGTGCTGTTCCAGTTGGTATCGTATGCTTCATAAGTTCCATTTTTGTTTTTATCAACGTTTCTATTTCTTTATTATCGCTATGATTTAGTTCACTTCACCACGTCTTCAAAATAGTAATAATTAAGCTAGAATTATATGAACACTAGAAAAATTATAATATAGAAGGAAAAAGTCTAAAAATCACTAAATAGTTTATATACATAATTATTAATTGTAGTGTATAATTTTAATGAACGTGTGAAATTTTAAATTTTGTATTGCAAACTTCAAAGTTCTACTTTAAAAAGTGTGATACACTCAGGGACGGAGTCAGACTCAACTCTAAGAGGGGCCGAAAAAATTTTAAGTGAGTCAGATTCAACTCCAAAGTGGAGCCACTTATTTGAAAAAAAATATTTGAGGCCCCCCTCCCCAAAGACATGGCTCCGAATACACTTCATATATGAGGTAATAATTATGATAACTTTTGTGAGACCTAGAAAAAAGTCAAAATCAATCACATGGCAAAATTTTTAACTTTTATGTTATATTTTAATTATTATATAATAAAAGTCTAAAGTTTTATAATTGAATTAATTTTTTAACATATATGGAGAATAATTATAGTAATCTTATCACAAATATATTTTTTAATAAATGTGCCAACTTTTTATAAAAACATATTTTAAATATATTATATAATATTTTATTTTATGTTTGTAGTATAGTAATTAATGCTACTGAAAATTCCACAATTGCAGCTGTAACATTTGTGGCTTTGGCTGTCCAAGCTAAGGTTTTAAAAATCAAACCGGTCGATTCGACGGAAAATAATATAAACCGACCAGCTGTCGACCGATTTATCAAAGAACCTGCCAATTTATCAATAAACAGGTCGAACCGGTATATACGAAAGTTTAGATTTCAGAAACCAAAACTCTCTCCTCGCCGCTAATATTTGCTCTTCAGTCTTCACCATCTTCTCTTCACATATCGCCTCACCTCTATAGCCACGTTTGGTGACTTTGGTTGACCCCTTCGTCCCACTGCACTACTTCGTCATAACATTTGACAATTTTTCAACGAGTGCACCCAACCAAAAGATCATGATACATGTGGACGAGTTTTAGCCTAGCCCCAAGAAGTATGGGGGAGGAGGAGGCAGGGCCAAGCTGAGCTAAAAGCAAACGTATGGAAGGCGTGTCTATTAACTGCACTTTGCTCCTCCTTCAAAGTAAAAACTTCACTGTCCCTCTCTACTGGTTAAAGAAGATGCCCATCCCTTTTTTCAACCCTTCTGCAATCACTGTAGAATTTTTGCTTTTCTCCACCATTTTAAGTCATTTGCCCATAAATCATCTTGTCTCACTCATTTTTTGACATTTTTTGTTGGATACTGGGACTTCAGAGTCTCTCTAGTCTTTACCACTTGGATAAAATTGTATAATATACCATAATGGGACTTATGCAACTCACATATCAATAGCTTCATCATCATCATCATCATCATCATCATCATACCCTGAAGTCCAGCAGTGAAGCAGGCTCTAGGGGAGGTTTGATAATACGTAGCCTTATCCCTACATAGTAAAAAGGTTGTTTCTAGTAGAGCCACATGCAGATGTAACAAAATAATAATGATGCAACTAGTTGTATATATTAAATAAAGAAGCTAATATCGCAAGAAAAAAAACCATAAGAGCAGAAATTTTAGAAAACCCATAAAACATCCTATTGAGTTTTAGGTCACTTCTAAATGGAGCCTAAAGCCTAAAATATAAAAGGTGTTTGAAAACCTAAATAAGAGTAGAGAAGTGTGTTCAGCCGGAAGAAAGAAAGAGAGGGAAAATAGAGAGAAGAAAATTTTTGTTTTTTCTCTAGTTTTGCACAGTAATCTTCTAACCTTTAATCGCATGGTGATTTCTTGTCGGATCGATCTGAAAGTTTAACCAGAGATTCCTCTCTTGTTGTTCTTCATTCTGAACGGTGGAGATTAGATTTGAAGGTCTCCAAGTTATCTTGATCTTCAGTCGAAGTTACTGGGATTTTAAGGGTAATATTGCTCTTAACTCTTTGATTCTTTCATCTTGTTGATGATTATTATTATATTTTGAGTTGAGTGGTGACCCTAGTTATATCTAGAAGTGAAAAATCCTTGTAACTTGATTGATGATAGTGGAGTTTTTCTTTACTGGACTAGGTCCCGTAGTTTTCCTTCCTCACATTGAGAGGGGTTTTTCACGTAAAAAATTACTTGTGCTCTTTATTTCTTGCTGCTTAATTTCTTGCATTGGTGAGTTTGTTGGCTGTTGTTTTTTCTTTTGGATTAGTTGTGGTTGTTCACACAGGGAAAGGTTTATTAATTCTAGTTTGTTGCCGCTGTGTAACCGACACCTTATTTCCCAACAAGTGGTATCAGAGCATTTTGGTTCGGAATATTTTTAGTTGTGATTCAGGTGAACAATGGAAGTTATCAATACTAGTAGGATGGTTACTTTGAATGGCGTCAATTATGCTCTTTGAAAGGGCAAGATGGAGGATCTACTTTATGTGAAGAATTTTCACTTACCAGTATTTGCCACTGAAAAACCTAATGATAAATCGGGTGAAGAATAGACTCTAATGCATAGACAGGTATGTGGTTTTATCAGATAGTGGGTTGACGACAATATGTTGAATCATATTTCTGGTAAAACACATGCTCAGAACTTGTGGAAGTAGCTTAAGAAGTTGTATGCTCAAAAGACTGGGAACAACAAGATGTTCTTAATAAAGCAGATGTTAGCTTTGAAGTATAGTGATGGGACTCCTATGACAGATCACTTGAATAACTTCCAGGGAATTATGAATCAGTTGTCAGCAATGGGGATTAGATTCGATGAAGAAATACAGGGTTTGTTTCTCCTTGGCTCCTTACCAGACTCTTGGGAAACTTTTAGATATTTATTGTCAAATTCTGCTCCGGATGGTGTTATCTCTATGGATCTTGCTAAGAGCAGTGTATTGAATGAAGAAATGAGAAGAAAGTCTCAAGGTTCCTCTTTGACAGATGTCTTGGTGACTACCTCTAGGGAGAGAAATAACAACCGAGGTTCTCAAAATAGAGAGCAAAGTCAAAGTAAATCCAAAGGTAGATACAAAGATGTTAAGTGCTTTTATTGCGATAAGAAAGGGCATTTGCAGAAAATTTGCTGGAAGTTGAAGAAAGAGAAGAAAGGCAACAAAAGCAAAGAAGAAAAGAAAGAGAATGACAATGAGAATGAGAATTGTGTTACTATTGCCATTGAAGAAGACTTTGTGACAGTCCTTGATGAGAGCCTAGTTGGGGTTGTTTGTGATGAATCAAGCTGGGTTGTAGATACTGGTGCTTGTTCTCATGTTACATCAAGGAAGGATTTTTT
>JANTNU010000233.1:8203441-8214663 GCA_024752395.1 Erythroxylum havanense | reverse complement strand
GGGGTTGTTTGTGATGAATCAAGCTGGGTTGTAGATACTGGTGCTTGTTCTCATGTTACATCAAGGAAGGATTTTTTCTCATCCTATACTCCATGTGACTATGGGGTATAGAATATGGGAAATGAAATTGTCTCTAAAGTTGTGAGCATTGGGACAATTATATTGGAAACAAGTACGGAAACTAAACTTATTTTTAATAATGTTAAACATGCACCTAGTATTCGTTTGCACTTGATATCTGTTGGCAATCTTGATGATGAGGGTTATGTGGGTACCAATGGTGGTGGTATGTGGAAGCTCACTAAAGGTTCCTTGGTGGTGACTCGTGGTAGAAAGTGCTCTGACTTATACTGGACAATAACTTTAGTATGTACTGACAGGGTAAATGCAGTTGAGAATGACTCTTCAGTATTATGGCACAGAAGACTTAGCCATATTAGTGAGAAAGGATTGAATGTGTTGGCCAAGAAGAATCTCTTATAAGATTTTAAGGGTGTTAAACTGGAAAAATGTGAGCACTACTTGACTGGAAAATAACACATAGTTTTTTTACGACTAATCCTCCTTCAAGAAGGCTGAGTTGCTTGAGTTGGTGCATTCAAATTTGTGTGGTCCTATAAAGACAAAGACTTTGAGGGGTGCATTGTATTTTGTTTCTTTCATTGATGACTGTTCTAGGAAATTATGGGTCTATGTCTTGAAGACCAAAGACCAAGTGTTGGGGGTCTTTAAATAGTTTCAGGCTTCTGTTGAGAGAGAGACTGGAAAGAAGCTGAAGTGCATTCGCACTAACAACGGTGGTGAATATTGTGGGTCGTTTAATGAATACTGCAGACAGATGGGCGTTAGACACCAAAAGACTCCTCCAAAAACTCCTCAGCTTAACGACATGACAGAGAGGATGAACAGGACCTTAATGGAGAGAGTCATATCCATGCTTTCTGAAGCTAAGTTGCCTTATTCATTTTGGGGTGAGGCTGTATTAACAGTTGCACATGTTATTAATTTGTCTCCCACTATTATTTTACAGGGTGATATTCCAAACAAGGTATAGTATGGCAAGGATATTTCCTATGACTACTTGAGAGTGTTTGGATGCAAAGCTTTTTTGCATGTGCCTAAAGATGAGAGGTCCAAGTTGGATGTCAAGACGAGGTAGTGCATTTTCATTGGCTACGGCCTTGATGAGTTTGGTTATGGGCTATATGATCCTGTTGAGAAGAAACTTGTGAGAAGTCGTGATGTTATCTTCATGGAGGATCAAACCATTGAAAATATTGACAAGATAGAGAATCCAGGCCATTCTAATTTTGGTAACCTAATTGATCTTGATCCTATTTCTCAAATTGGTGCTCATGATGATGTCCAGAATCATGTTCCTGATCGGTATGGTAATGTTGAAAATGTTGATGGTGATGTTGTTGTTGATGAGGTAGATGTTCATGTTCCTAAAGTTATGAATGAGCCGACTGTTCCACTTAGGAGGCCTACTAGACAGCATGTTCCTTCTTCTCGTTACTCATCTAAGGATTTGGCGTTATTCACTGATGGGGGAGAATCTAAATATTATGAGGAAGTCATTGAAGATGAGCATAAGGATCATTGGATTGAAGCTATGCAAGATGAGATGAAATCTTTCATGAAAATCACACCTATGAGTTGGTGAAGTTGTCTAAGGGCATGAGAGCCTTGAAGAACAAATGTGTGTTCAGAATCAAAGCTGAAGAGCACAG
Organism: Erythroxylum havanense; assembly: GCA_024752395.1. Lineage (NCBI taxonomy): Eukaryota > Viridiplantae > Streptophyta > Magnoliopsida > Malpighiales > Erythroxylaceae > Erythroxylum > Erythroxylum havanense. The sequence goes on along the minus strand of JANTNU010000233.1, from coordinate 8,212,930 downwards.
TTTGAAGCCACGGTATAAGGCCAGATTGGTTGTTAAGGGGTTTGGTCAAAGGAAATGTATTGACTTTGATGACATTTTTTCTCCTGTTGTAAAAATGTCTTCTATCTGAATAGTTCTTGGTTTTGCTGCTAGTCTTGATATGGAGATCGAGCAGATGGATGTCAAGACAACCTTCCTTTATGGTGATTTAGAGGAGGAGATTTACATAGAACAACCTGAGGGCTTCAAGGTGAAAGGAAAAGAAGACTTTGTGTGCAAACTAAAGAAGAGCTTGTATGGGTTGAAGCAGGCTCCCAGGCAATGGTATAAGAAGTTTGAATCAGTTATGGGGGGGCAAGGCTACAAGAAGACTTATAGAGATCACTATGTATTTGTACGTAGATTTTTTGACGATGATTTTATCATATTATTACTTTATGTGGATGATATGTTGATTGTAGGTAGGAATGCTTCTAAGATCGTTGAGTTGAAGAAGAAGTTGAGTCTTTTGCTATGAAAGACTTGGGTCATGCCAAACAAATTTTAGGCATAAGAATTACTCGTTGCAGGGACGTTAGAAAGTTGTACTTGTCGTAAGAGAAGTACATAAAAAAGGTATTTCAAAGGTTTAGTATGATTGGGGCTAAACCTATTTGCTATCCCACTTGCTCCTCATTTCAGGTTAAGTATCAACCAATGTCCTTCTACAAATAAAGAGAAGGAAGAGATGAAGAAAGTTCAATATGCCTCAGCAGTTGGCAGTTTGATGTATGTCATAGTGTGTACCAGGCCAGACATTGCTTATGCAATTGGTACAGTGAGTCGTTTTCTCTCTAATCCAGGTAAAGAGCATTAGAATGCGGTGAAGTGGATTATGAGATATCTCAAAGATACAACTGACTTGAGTCTTAGTTTTGGTAGTGATAAGTCTTTGCTAGTTGGTTTTACTGATGCAGACATGGCAGGAAATATTGATTCTTGAAAATCTACATCAGGTTTCATAATAAAGTTTACAGGGGGAGCTATAGCATGGCAATCAAGGTTGCAGAAGTGTGTTGTTTTGTCAATCATAGAGGCTGAGTTTATTGCAGCTACAGAGGCTTACAAGGAGTTGTTATGGATGAAAACCTTTCTTTTTTAGCTTAGCTTCTAGCACGACCGGTATGTGTTATTTTGTGACAACCAGAGTGCCATTCATCTTGGCAAGAATGTTAGTTTCCATGCAAGGTTGGAACACATTGATGTTAGATACCATTGGATACGAGATGTGGTGAATTTCAAGTTGCTAGAACTAGAGAAGGTTCATACAGATAATAATGGTGTTGACATGATGACTAAAGCATTGTCGAAGGAGAAGCTTGAGATTTGTTGCTTAATGGTCGGTATGGCTAGATCTTCCACTTAGTCGTGAAGGGGAGATTTATTGGGTTTTGGGTCACTTCTAAGTGGAGCCCAAAGCCTAAAATATAAAAGGTGTTTGAAAACCTAAATAAGAGTAGAGAAGTGTGTTCAGCTGGAAGAAAGAAAGAGAGGGAAAATAGAGAGAAGAAAATTTTTATTTATTTTTTAGTTTTGTGCGGTAATCTTCTAACCTTCAATCGCATGGTGATTTTTTGTCAGATCAATCTAAAATTTTAACTAGAGATTCCTCTCTTGTTGTTCTTCATTCTGAACTATGAAGATTAGATTTGAAGGTCTCCAACGTGCCCTGATCTTTAGTCGAAGTTGTTGGGATTTTAAGGGTGATATTGCACTTAACTCTTTTATTCTTTCCTCTTGTTGATGATTACTATTATATTTTGAGTTGAGTGGTGAACCTAGTTATATCTAGAGGTGAAAAACTCTTTGTAACTTGATTGATGATAGTGGAGTTTTTCTTTACTGAACTAGGTCCCATGGTTTTTCCTTCCTCACATTGAGAGAGGTTTTTCACGTAAAAAATTAATTGTGCTCTTTATTACTTGCTGCTTAATTTCTTGCATTGGTGAGTTTGCTGACAGCTATTTTTTCTTTTGGATTAGTTATGGATGTTCACACAGGTAAAAGTTTATTAATTCTAGTTTGTTGCTGCTGCGTGACCGACACCTCCTTTCCCAACACACCCAAGCAGAATAGACTGATTAGTCAAGAACCATACCTGAAAAGAGGAGGTCGCGGAGAAGGAAAAGGAAGAGAGAGTGAGAGCGGAGAGCAGCTTTACATAGCTCTTGTTCAATCCTAAAAAAAATTAACCGCCAATTTACATATTGTCAAAGAAGAGTGCATAACCTTCATGAAAAAAAGAGGCAAGAGGATTGGTAGAGATTTGATACTCCTTCATCATCATCATCCGTGTCTAACTTTTTGGTGTCCGCTGCTCTACTATCATTGTGAAAAACATAAAAAGAAAAAGGCAACAACTTGGATGCCTTGTGAATCCATACAGATGATTTATATCCATTTTAAAATCCTTTTGGTCTCAACAAATGACTTAATCGGCAAAAACTGGAAACTTTAATCATAAACCCAGTCATGTTAAAGAAACAAAAACCAAAACGAAAACGAAAACAAGTATAATATCATTTTCAACCATTTCCAGAACCTCAGAATCTTTGAAGAAATCTTAACTTTGAGAAGATTAAAAGCTCCTGGTATTAGAAATAAGGGGCAATACGAGAAGAAATGGAAAAGAAAGCTGAAAAAGATAATCAAACACATGTTTACTAACTTAATAACAAAACGTTGAACAACAATAACAACACATGAATAGCATTCATTTGTAAAGCTCCAAACTTGGAAAACTTATATCTATAAAAGGCACACATCTACGAGATACTTATAAAAAACGACCTACTCCCAACTAAGCTAAAACAGAGATAGCAACAAACAGAAGCCCAGTTTAACCGATTAGTAGGTTTCCGTAGAAGCAACTTTAAGCTCCTCAAGAGCAACCAAAAATCAGCATTTTCGAAACAAAAGGACTTAACGAGTGAGAGGCATGCCAAAGAAACCAAAAAGCAAGCATTACTAAAACTGAACAAATATATGCAATCAACAGATTCAAAAAATATAGAGAATTTTTTTTTGGCTTCATGAAGGGGGAAAAACACAAACTTGGTTGCCGAAATCCAAACTTTAGAACTCAAAACCAACCTTAGAAATGAAAGTAACAAATGAGGACTACCTCGGTAACAACCGAAAGTAACAAATGACAATATCATGATATTATTATAAAGCAGAGGATAAAGAGATAATAAAGTTGTTTACTTTGTTGTTAATTTTGAATATTAGATCTCAAAAGCACACAGATAAGTGCTCTTATCCTAAGCGAACAACCTTGAAACCCAGAAGAGGAAGAGAAAGACATGATGAGATCACGAGATTATCAGAAACATACCCCAGAAAACAGAGGAATAAAGAGAAATGTTGTAAACTTCACAAAGAAATAGAAGGTGAACACCGAAAAGTCCAAAGCTTTACCTTAAAAATTTTAACATTACCACACATCTTCCTCTCATTTCTTCTCTCCACAAATGGAAAACAAATAAACATAAAAGAGAACATAAAAAAGGCATTAAATCAATCAAACCTTCAAAACTCAGAAGGATTCGAACCCTAAAGGATCCCAAAAGACGAAGCTTTCATAATAAAAACAACAATAGAAGAAGAAGAACAAGGATTCAAGATACAAGTTTCCAGAAGTTGAAAAGTAAAAGGAAGAGTATAGTTTACGTGCATCAAAGCTACGATAAACAAATACCCACCACCCCAAAAAGAAGAATCGTAAACACCCAACAAAAACTAAATGATAAAGCTAAATTAGGCACAACACAATGACTAAATACTAACCATTGATACCCAGTTTCTGTCGGAGGAGATTGGTCTCAACTATTACTTCTTGGAATAAAATGTGAAGAGCTTGACCACAATTGTGCCTTCAGGTTGCCAAATAACTCTACATAGGCACTGACGTTGACTTGCTATTGAGGTTCTAGTTTTAAACCTCTCTTTTGCTATTATGATCTCTAACCCTCTCACTTTACTAATTGATAATCGGTACCATATGTTGAATAAAAACATAATTTACGAGTTTTTATATAGCGGTAAAAAATTTGGAGGTTTTAAAGATGATGAAACACAAGTATTTTAAAAATACATTTTTATTTTTATTTTTATTTTTATTTTAGGCTCATATTTTTTCATTATTAATTCATTATATAATAATAGACATTAATATATTTTTTATTTCAATAAAATATTTTTTTACTCACTCTTATAATTTTTATTTATTATATATTATATATCAGTTTTATAGTTATTTAATACTGATTGAAACTTTAAACCTTAAACTTTTCCTTTGACCGATTTGATGTCTGATCCAGTTTTTAAAACATTGGTCCAAACTGCATGAGGGAGGCTTATAAAAAGGCCTCCACAGTTCATTTGCATATCATCCATTCTCATAAAATCCTTAATCCCCTTAGAGAGTGTCTCTCCTATTTATTAAGATGTTTAAGTATTTATCTTTGTAAAATAGATAGAGGTTATAACTCCTATTTTTCATAATGAAATTCCTTCTTTGTGCCTATGGTTTTTACCCCAATATATATGTGTGTCTATTTCTTCATTATTATATTTTCAATTCTATTTAGCTGTGAACTTGCTCTAATCTGATCAATTTTTTGCAACAAGTGATAGCAAAGATGTGGTGAGAAAATTACGACAACTTTTTTAGCGCAATCTATATTCATGTGAAATAATGGGTGCAAAGTTCTGGTCGTAATAGAAGCAATGAAGACAAATTTTGATATTGAGAAGTTCAATGAGAGTAATTTCTCATTGTAGAAGTTAAAGGTAAAGGTTATCCTGAGAAAATATTGCTTAGTGACCATCAGCAAAAAACCTACAACATTCATATATGATAATAAGTGGAATAAGATGGATGAGAATGCTATTGCAAATCTTCATCTAATACTAACATATGTCATGTTATCAAGCATAGAAGATAAGAAGATGAAAAAGAAGATTTATGATCATCTCACAAAATTGTACGAGGCCAAATCACTGCACAACAAAATTTTTCTTAAGAGTAAACTATATACTCTTCATATGGCATAATCTACTTCGGTGACTAAGCAAATTAGTACCTTGAATACTCTTTCTCTCAACTCACTTCGATGGGTTGTAAAATAGAGCCAAATGAATATGCTGAGCTTTTACTTCAAAGTTTACTTGGTTTGTATGATCAACTCATCATCAACTTAACAAATAATATCCTTACGGATGTTCTAATGTTCAATGATGTTGCAGTTGTTGTCCTAGAATAGGAAAATCAGAGCAAAAACAAGGAAGACTGATAGGCAAGTTCACAACTTGTGGAGGCCTTGACGGTGATGAGGGAGAGATCAACAGAACAAGGTCAAATTGTAAGCCAAATTTATGGTAGACCAAAATGAAGAAGTAAAAAAATTTTAAAATGCTATAATTTTGACAAGAAAGGTCACCTGAAGAAAGATTGTTAGAATTTTTAAAAAATTCCAATCCTTAAGGAAATGTGGCAAGCACTTCAAATGATGGTAATGTCCTGTGTTGTGAGGCATTGACAGCAAATGAAAACAAAAAAAGATTTATTGATATATGACATTTCGATTCAGGAGCTACTTTTCAAACGACCTCTCGAAGGGAGTGGTTCTATCATTATGAACCAATCTCAAGAGGATCTGTATACAGTTGCAATGATCATGACTTAAAGATCATTGGTGTATGAACCATCAAGCTAAAGTTTTATGATGGTACAATTTGTACCATTCAAGGAGTGCGACATGTGGAAGGTCTAAAGAAGAACTTGTTGTCTTTAGGACAACTGGATGATCTTGGTTGCATGGTTGAAATTGAAAACAAGATCATGAAAATAATCCAAGGTGTACTTCTACTTACGAAGGGAGAAAAGATAGCTGCAAATTTGTATATATTGAAGGGAGAAACTTTGCAAGAGGTAGAAGTGTCAATTGTTTCAGGATGTTCGAGTGCAATGATATGGCATCAGAAACATGAGCATATGTTTGAATAGGGAATGACGATTCTTGCTGAGCAAAAGCTACTTCCAAGGCTTACAAAGGTATTTCTGTCTTTTTGTAAGCATTGTGTTATGAGCAAACAACATTGGTTGAAGTTCAACACATCAAATTCTAGAAGCAAATCAGTTTTAGAATAGGTTCACTCTGATGTATGGCAAGTACCAGTTCCGTCCTTGGGAGGAGCGAAGCACTTTGTATCCTTCATTGATGATTATTCCAAAAGATGTTAGGTGTATATAATCAAGAGGAAGACAGATGTGTTAATAGACTTCAAAGCTTACGAAGCGCAGGTAGAACTTAAATCTGAACAGAAGATTAAGTGTTTAAGGACGGATAATGGAGGAGAATATACCGATAATGAATTTGATCAATTCTGTAAGCAAGAAAGCATCAAAAGGCAATTGACAACGACATACACTCATCAACAAAATAGAGTGACAAAGCGGATGAACAACATTATATTAGAGAGAACTAGAGCTAAATTGGCAACTAAAAGCTTAGAAAGACCTTTTGGCAAAAGCTATAAGTACCGCTTATTATGTGGTAAATCAGGCCCCATCAACTTTAATTGAGTTGAAGACACCAATAGAGATATGGACTGGTAAGCCAATTAATTATTTAAATATTCATATATTTGGAAGTTATATGCAAGTAATGTACAATCCCTAAGAAACTACAAATTTAGATCCAAAATCCAAGAAATGTTTATTCTTGGGGTTTATTAATAGAGTGAAGGGGTATCGCCTGTGGGATCCCACTGCCCATAAGGTTATCATCAGCAAGAATGTAATCTTTATAGATAAGTTGAAAAAGAAAGTAAAAGATGATAGCACATCAAAGGAAGATTCAGAGACTACTGTTGTTTAGGTGAAAAAAGGAATCCCAGATGGATTCTTCTTAAATAGCACCAGGAGGACGAGGTACAAGAATCAATAGAGTCTGAAGCTTCAGAGAATTGTCTACCAAATCATCTAAAAAGGCGACCAGATTGACATTCATACTATATTATACAGGGCAATGTTGCATACTGTCTTTTAACTGAAAATGGGGAACCATCAACTCTCTCGGAGGCAATTAATAGTTCATATGCATCTCAATGAATGACAACAATGTAGGAAGAAATTGAAGCCCCTCATAAGAATAAGACTTAGGAGCTCGTGTCATTATTATATGGAAGAAAGCCTATTTGAAATAAATGATCTTTTAAGATTAAGCAAAATGGTGAAGATCAAATGGAGTGGTATCATGCAAGATTGGCGGTGAAAGGATATGCTTAAAAGGAAGAGATTGATTTTAATGAAATATTTTTCCCCATAGTTTGACTCACTATAGTCGAAGTAGTCTTGGTAAAGTGTGCTACTTTTAATTTATATATTGAATAGTTAGCTATAAAAACATCTTTTCTTTATGGAGATCTTGAAGAAGAAATTTATATGCTCCAACCAAAAAGTTTTGAAGAAAAAGGCAAAGAGAGCTTGGTTTTCAGGTTGAGCAAATCCATATATAGCCTAAATCAGGCGCTAAGATGTTGGTACAAGAGATTTGATTTCTTTATCATAAGCCTTAGATACAACAGACTCAATGTAGACAGTTGTGCATATTTCAAGAGGTTTAGTGGACGTGATTTCATTATTTTGCTATTGTATGTAGATGATATGTTGGTAACAGGCCTCAACAAAGATCGTTTCAAGGAGTTAAAGGCTCAATTGACTAGGGAGTTTAAAATGAAGGACTTGGTCAAACAAGATTTTAGGGATTCAAATTCAACGAGATAGAAGAAACAGGAAGATTTGATTTTCTCAAAAGAATTATTTGAAGAAGATCTTGCGATGTTTCAACATGTAAGATTGTAAGCTAATTTCTACCCTACTTTTCTGTTAACTTTAAGTTATCCTTTAGCATGAGTCCTAGTAGTGAAGATAAGAGGATAAAGATGTCTTGAGTACCACATGCATTAGTTGGGGGAAGTTTAATGTTCGTTATGATTTGTACAAGACCAGACATTACATACGCAGTGGAAGTGGTTAGTTGATACATGGCGAATCCTGGTAGAGAGCATTGAAATTTTGTAAAGAGGATTCTAAGATACATTAAAGAAACCTCAGATATTGCATTATGTTATGGAGGATCAGAATTTATTGTCAGTGAATATGTTGATTCATATTATGCAGGTTATCTAGACAAAAGTAAATCTATTACAGATTATGTTTAAACTTGTTGGCAGAATTGTAAACTGAGTTTCAAAAATGCAATCAATTGTTGCTGCGTCGACAGTAGAAGCAAAATATGTAGCATTAAGCTGAGTTTCAAAACTGCAATCAATTGTTGATACGTCAATAATAAAAGCAGAATATGTAACATCTACACAAGCCAATAAAGAAGCGGTATGGTTGAAAATGCTCTTGGAAGATCTTGAGTACAAACAAAAGAAAATTTCTTTGTTTAGTGACAGTCAAAGTGTCTTGCATCTTGTAAGGAATCCAATATTTCATTCAAAGATCAAACACAAACGAGTATAATATCACTTTGTTCGTGAAAAAGTCAAAGGAGTTGTAAGTATGCAGAAAATCCATACCAAAAATAACTTGGTAGATTTCATGACAAAGGCAACAAATACTGACAACTTGATGAAGACTAAGACAACTATATTAATGCAACTAGAAATTCGACAATTGAAGCTGTAATATTTGTTGCTCGAACAACTAACAATTAACTGCTAAAACTGCGTGAGGGAGTCCTAACAATAAGTAAAAGAGAGTCGTAAAAAATGCTTAGTGTATGCTCACGTGAAATAATAATATCTAACGCCTTCTGCTCTAATTCTTGGTATGCAGTCTTCCCTTCCACCCGTGTGGCCCATCTGCCTTTTTTGAAATCGGATCATCGGCCACTTCTCCTCACTTTTACCAACCCTGACCCCCCTCTTCCGACTCGACGTCCTTTCTGGTTTCGATCCGATTGGCTCAGCCACGCGGACTTCGGGCATGTAGTGGCTACGCACTGGGCCCCCTCTCCCTCGGACTTTTGTGGTGCGATTAAGCACTTTTCAGCTAAACTAAGTCAATGGAATGACAATACCTTCAGGAATATTTTCCACCGGGAAAAACGTCTCATGGCCCGCTTGGCCAGTATCCAACAACCCTCGGAAGATTCTGACTCGTCCTCCCTTCAGGCTTTTGAGATATATTTGCAGGCTGAACTCGAATACGTTTTGCTTCAGGAAGAGCTCTTCTGGCATCAACTCTCGTGCAACTAGTGGCTCAACGAGGGCGACAGGAATACTTCCTAGACCTGGCAAAACGGGCGGATCACCCGTTTACCCGCTCGTACCCGCCCTACCAGTCCGGGTATGGGTTGATATGTTTTTTTACTCGTTTTATATTTACCTGTACCCGACCCACCCGTTGATTTTGCGGGTGGGTCGGGTCTAACTCGCGGGTACCCATGGGTACCC
>JANTNU010000233.1:8148213-8158477 GCA_024752395.1 Erythroxylum havanense | reverse complement strand
AATAGAAGCATTTAACGACATCAACATTTAACGAACAATCGATATGGATACGGGTACGCAAATCGAATCGATCCTATTATTGTTTTACAAGTCTATCCCTTTCGATAATCTCTCTGTCAAACTATTAAAAATGAACAAAGTTTTGAATAATTAGAAATAATTTTGATTATTTATTTATTAAATAGTATTTTTATTAATTGTTAATAGTAATAAAATATTTTAATTAATTATTTACAAAATCAATTACATAATAATCAAACATAATTTAAATTTTTTTATTATTATTCTTAATATTTGATACCAAATATAACTCTTAATTTCTATAATCTCATTTATAATATTAAGATACCAAATTCGCAATTAGTAATTCCACTCTTATTCTAATTCTCATTTTTTCATTCTGATTTAGGGATAATAATTGACCAGCTTATGAGTCGGTCCTTATTTTTTAAATATAATTTTTTTTAAAATTAAAAATATAAAATAATATATTTTAATTGACTTTAGATTGGATTGCCTAAGCTTAGCTTTGTGTGAAACTCCACTCTTTTAAATAAAATAACATCATTTTATTTAAAAAAATAATACCTCGAGTTAAACTAATTGAGAATACCTAAACCTGAACTTACGGATTGGTCCATTATCATATCTGTTTCGAATCGATTCCTTCAGCTTACCAAACAAGACAAAAAGATATTTTAAAACCATTACAAGCGTTTAAATGACAGTATATTTAAGCAACAATTTTATTTTGCAAAAAAACAAAATGGTCTAGAAGCACTTAAAAAGTTGTAGAAAAAAGCTTATTTATGATTGAAAGTTTATTAGTAAAATAAAATAAAATAAAATAGAATATAATATTATTCTATTATTTAAAATAAGAGTTTATAATAAAATAAAATAGAATAAGATAGAGAAAAATAGTTCTATATTTTATCTTATTATATCTTAAATAGTAAAAATAAGAAATTTTCGATTTAAAAAGTTTTAAAAAAATGCAAAATAATAATTTTTTTTTCTATTTTACATTGTAAACCATTCTTTTAAACAATATTTCAGTATATTATATTACGAATTATTCTATCTCTCTTAAATAATAATTTTTTTATAATATATTTTTTTATATTTTATATTTTATAAATTATTTTATTGTATTATATTTTATTTAAAATTTTAATTTCAAATAACATTTTGAAACTTGTTCGAGAAACATATAGGTCAACTGCCAAAATCCTCCTCGCATTGAAGGATGTAAAGCTGGATACTGTTAAGTAGCTCCTCAAATGTAACCATAAATCAAACTTGACTTTATTTTTCACGATCAAATAAATTAGATTCCAATAGTTGGATTTAGCTGAAAAATTAGAAAAGAAATACATAAAATAAAAACACATGCACGTTGATGCCTTCGGAACCATCATTTCTCGCTCCAACCGTTCTCTTTCCCATTGTGTCTCTGTTTTTGGTTTCCAGGTCTTAATCAGAAGACCAATCTGCATTTTTCTCTTCTGATCTAAAACCCACCAAACTTTTTCATTTCTGATCCTTCAGGTTTCATTCTTTAACCCAAACATTCTCAAATCTAATCCCTTTTACTCCCTTCTCTGTACAAAATTATATTAGATTTAGATCCCGTTCAAAAAATGGCTACAATGCAAAGCTTGATTGGATTGGTCAACAGAATCCAAAGAGCCTGCACCGTTTTGGGCGACCATGGTGGTGAGGGAATGTCCCTTTGGGAAGCTCTTCCGTCTGTTGCTGTTGTTGGTGGTCAGGTCATCTTTTTTTCTTCATCTCCATACATGTTCTAGTTTATAAGTGTGTCTTTATTGGTGATTTGACTTTTTGTTCATGGATTTTTATTGCTCTTTCGATTTATGGGTTTGTAGTTGAAAGATGTTTAACTTTGGTCTTGAAATGTAGAGTTCTGGGAAATCGTCGGTGTTGGAAAGCGTTGTAGGGAGAGATTTCCTGCCTCGTGGATCTGGTAATTCTCGGCCTCAGTTTGAATTATTAGATTTGTGCATTTTAAAGTTGGTATGACCTCAGATCATCTTTGTTTATTAGTTGGATGTGAATGGAAAGATGAGCGGAATGCTGGATATTCATGATTAATTTATTCATGATTAATTTACTTTCATTTCACCCAAGAACTGAAAAAATGTTATTCGATTTAAGTCATTATTTAGGTTTGTGTGTGCTTTCTGTATCCTAGATAGGTGTATGGACTTAGTTAGTGGTGTATTCCGTCTTCGTAGTCCAGCATTTTGAAAATTGAAGTGGAAAGTAACTTTCCTTTTTGTTCAGAGTTTTCAAGCTGTCAATTGACCATAAAGAAGTGGCTTCACCTTGCCCCATGATTCCCATGATATATCGTTTTCTTTAAGTTAATATCTCTGCCTTTTCGGTTTACAGGTATCGTGACTCGAAGACCATTGGTGTTGCAACTTCATAAGATAGAAGATGGGCGTTCTGAATACGCAGAGTTTCTTCATACCCCAAAGAGGAAATACAATGATTTTGGTATGTCAAATTATTGATACTGAATTCTCCAGTTTTGAACTTATGTTGAAGTTTAATAGATTTGAGTTGTCTCTGCATGTTGTTGCATTATTTGTTCCTTTGCTTTCAAGTTTCTTTAATTCCAAGTGCTCAGTGAAGCTTGCTGATATATTGTTTATATCCTACTGCCCACTGAATGAAATTTGAATTGGTTAGTGTGTAAAAAATTTGGGATATAGTCCTACCCTAATATTGGCACATGAAGGATATATGTGATATTGCATTTTCAATGTTTAAGTTTCTTTCTTCATTTTTTGGATTAATTGCATCTTTGAATATGTAAAATCGTCTTCCTACAATCGTCCACCTGTTTAGCTTATAGGAAAAAATGTCATAGTTCTTAAACAGTTTTGTGTTTATTTTCAACTGATTTTATTGGACAGCACTCTGAATTATGGAGTTTTAACAATTTGAATCTTTCTGCAATTAGCTTTATCAACACCATAGTTATTTCAAATTATCTGTGATCATTCTTATTGTAGCACTATTTTTCCTTTTTGTCCTTTCCTTACCTTTCTATGCTGTCCTTAGTTGTAGTTAGAACTTCTTCAAACTTGCATCTGTACATACTCATGTTGACCAAGTTATTAACTTTTCTTCTTTGATTTGGTTTCAAGTGGATGAATAAATTAACAAATTTCCAGAAAACTTGAGTCATAAGCAAAGAGATTATATGTGCAATGGTCATAGAAAACTGGAGTCGTGGCTGTGTATAAATTTTTAAGTCCTAAAAACTACGTTCTTCAGCTGTAAATTAAATGGCATGCTTCGTTAACTTCTCTTTTTCATTACTTGTTAACGAGTGAATGGATTTGTTGATTATCAGTTATTTGAGAAAAGCTTAATTTAATCAGAACGCACCTTTAGACAAGAATTTTTCTTGTTCTTGCAGCTTCCGTGCGCAAGGAGATTGCAGATGAAACAGATCGCATAACTGGGAAAACAAAACAAATCTCCAATGTCCCGATCCATCTGAGCATATATTCTCCAAATGGTTTGTATTTAAGCTTTGTTTGACTTTAATTCTATTGATGTGTGACAGAAACTTTTAAAATTTTGCTTCATGAACTTCCAAATTTTTGAAAAGTCTTAGATGAAAACTTTTATATTCCTCTAGGCTTAATTTCATCAGAGAGAAGCAAACACTTGATTGTCAGTTTCTATGGCATATGTCCATTTATCTGAAAGAACAAATAACTAGTAACATAAGCCTCAGATTCATAGTACTTGCATCTCCATGAATAAGAATACTTGAGGTTTCTTTATGTATCAAGTGCTGTAGTAATTTGAAAAGATCATCTACTGGACAGCAAATATTTTTCTTCTAGCCAGATGCCCCATTCTTTTTTTTCAGTATGAATCTTCCATTATGAACTTTCGCTGTATTAGCCATTAGGTGAACGAGAACACGCAAAGTACACTGCAAGCATGTTAACAGATTCAGTAAAACTCAACTTGTATTTGGCAGCTGTAGCATCACTGTTTCTTGCCTTTGATGATGGTTAACTTTTCTCTTCAATTCAGTTTTGTTATTTGTGTTTCTTTGATTTTCCTTTCTTCACAGAAATTACTTTATATATGTTGCTGAACATCAAATCTTATTTTTCTACTGTTCCATTTGTTATTTAAGGACTTGCTTCTGTATCTATTCAGAGTTCCACAATCGCAAAAAAATTCTTTTCAAGGAGTTTCTATTGTGGAATAGGCAGTAGTTAGGAAGTGTGATGCATGTTCATCCATTTATTGATTTCTCACTCTTTATTAGTGAATGACATAGATGCATTCCAATAGAAGATGCATAATGTGCTTGGTGCTTGGTATTGCTAGCTGATTTCAGATCTTTCTTATTTGTGGAACTCCAACATGGAGTTGAGCGTTTATTGCATAATTTTCTCAAATACTAGTGAGAACTTTTGTAAAGAGCTTCCTAAGGACTTAGGAGATATCTTCTTGAAAGATATTTATGAAAGAACCATACATTAAGAGGACATTTCTCTCACTCTTCTCCAACATTTGTTTTTTCCACAGATATCTAGAAGAGAAGGAAAATAAAAAATCTGTCAATTAAAAGTTTTGGATAATTATTTTAGATAAGTTTAGTTAGCTTAGGAGATTATCTTCTAGTAGATAAGATAAGATATAGTATAGATTGGTTAAGTTATTACATACGAAAAATCTAATTGTTTAGTGGTATTAGAATAGGTTATACTCGTGTATAAATTACATATAATCAGAGAAATAAAGTTTTTTTTTTCTTCTAATATTTTCTATACCTTCTTGTTTCATGGTATCAGAGCTACCGGTTCTAGTAGCCTAACTTTTTTCCAGCCACATCATGGCTGGAGTTCAACCAACCTTCGGTTCCTTTGATGAGTTCCAAACCTCATCCCAATCACCTAGATATGTACAGGGGCAATTCCTCAACCACATGAAACAACAGTCATTTACGGTGCTTGGGAAGCTGAGAATTTTATTGTCATGGCTTGGCTTATAAATTCAACGAAGCCGAAAATAGGAAGAACCTACCTATTCTGCAAAACTGTAAGAGAAATCTAGGAGGTTGTGCAAGAAATATATTTTGATTTAGAAAACACTTCTCAATGCTTTGAAATCAGATCAAAAATCAGAAATACTCACCAAGGTAATATGTTTGTTACCGAGTATTATAACTTACTCATTGAATTATGATAGGATATGAATCTATTTTATGCAGTAAATTGGGCGTGTCGTTTTGATGCCGAGAAGTATGAAAAATTATTGGAGAAGGAGAGAGTTTTTGATTTCTTGTAGGGACTTAATTTTGGACTTGATGAAGTGCGAGGAAGGTTACTCGGTTTAAAACCATTGCCATCAATCTGAGAAATGTTTGCTGAGGTTTGTAGGGAAGATAGTAGAAAAAAGGTCATGCTTACCTCACACACGTCTGAACAAACCTCTCAAGGCTCAACTTTAGTGGAAAACTCTCGAAAGGAGTCTAATTACCAAACCCGAGAGCAAGAAATCAAGAATAGGTAGTGGTGTGATGACTGTGATAAGTCCTACCACACCTGTGAGACCTGCTGGAAATTACATGGGAAACCACCAGATTAGAAACCTAAAAGCCAAAGAGTTTAGCAAAAACGTGGAGTAGCACTTGTAGCAGAGTCCGATATCAACAACACCATAGGGCTAAACTTGTCCCCCCAGCATATTGAACTACTTCAGCAACTCTTGAATCAGACAAAATCCACAATTGAGAAAGACTCATATGACCAACAAACCTCTACTTCAACACTAGCGCGCAAAGGTAACCTGTGTCAATCGTTATTATCAAAGTCCCTAAGTCACAATCTCTGGATTGTGGACACAGGTGCATCAGCTTTGAATGCCTTTGAAAAATATGAGCCATGTATCCAGAAAGTTAATGTTTGGGTCGCGGATGGAAAAGGGTCACCAACTATTGGTTAAGGGAGAGTTTGTTTGCCAAAACTAACATTGAATACTGCTCTCTATGTGCCTAAGTTAACTTATAATCTACTATCTGTTAGTCAATTAATGGAGGACATGGACTGTATTGTGACATTCTTTCCATCTCATTGTGAATTTCAGGACCGGTGTTCGGGGAAGATGATTGGTAGTGTTGAGGGGAAAGGACTTTACTACTTCTCAGGAAAGAGCACTCCTACTAAATCCAAATCACCATATAAGATTTCCCTTTCAGTTATGTCAAATTCTGATGTTATGTTATGGCATCAACGCCTTTGTCATCCCAATTTTCCATATATGAAAATCTTACATCCAAACCTTTTCATCAATAATGATTAGATTTCTTTATATTGTGAGCAATGTGTCCATGCAAAACAAAGCAAAAACACTTATCCCATACACTCATACATACCCTCTAAACCTTTCCAATTAATTTATAGTGATATCTGGGGTCCCGCTAGAGTTACAAGTCTAAACGGTACTCGTTGGTTTATCAGTTTCATTGATGATCATATAAAGGTATGTTGGGTATATCTAATGAAAGACAAATCTGAAGCCTATCATATCTTTAAACAGTTCCATGAACTCGTTTAAAATGTATTCCAGACCTCTATTCAAATAATACATACAGACAATGGGAGAGAATATTTTTCAACTGATTTTATTCAATATCTCAGTCAAAATGGGATCATTCACACAACTCTTGTGCTTATACCCAACAACAAAATGAGATAGCGGAGAGAAAGAATCATCATCTTTTAGAGGTAGCCCGATCTATGATGTTTACCCACTTTGTTCCAAATTCCTACTGGGGAGAAGCCATTCTAACTACCTCGTACTTGATAAATTGTGTTCCTTCAAAAACTCTTCAATTCTGAACCCCATTAGGTGTTTTTCTAGAACAATTTCCTCACATTAAGCTCCTTAATTCTCTTCCTCTTAAAGTCTTTGGGTGTACTATTTTCGTACACAACAATCAACCCAATAGAAGCAAACTTGACTCACGAACTATTAAATGTGTGTTTGTTGGGTACTCTCCCACTCAAAAGATTTATAAGTGTTTCTCACCTTCTACAAACAAATTCTTTGTTTCATATGATGTCATTTTTTTCAAAAAACAACCAGACTTCACCAATACCTCTCTTCAAAGGGAGACATCTTATGCAGAGATTTATTGGGACCTAAGCATATCACTTCCTATCTCACAAACCTTCCCACCTGCAAACACCGCAAATACCTACCATTGAACCTGAAACTGTCCAGTCCAATTGAATGGGAGAACTGATTCCCGAAAAACCAACCTTAGTGTATTCTCGAAGGCTTAAAGCTCCTCAACAAGGCCAATCATTAGACTAGGAATTGGCTTCCAGAGAGACAACGGTAAGTGACTTAGATGTGCCAATTGCACTACGAAAGGGGGTAAGATAATGTACTAAATATTCTATTTCAGATTATTTGACTTACTCAAAATTATCTTCAAAGTTTAAAGTTTTCACTACTAAGGTTGACAGTGTAAGAATTTCAAGAAAAGTACATGATGCATTCCAAGAACCTAAGTGGAAGGAAGCTGTACTTGAAGAAATAAAAGCTTTACTTGATAATAAACATGGGAGATTGTGGATCTACCCGAAGGAGAAAAGGTAGTTGGTAGCAAGTGGGTGTTCACTGTGAAGTATAGGGTAGATGGAGAGATTGAAAGGTATAAGGCTAGATTAGTGCCTTAGGGCTTTACACAAACCTATGGAATAGATTATGAGGAGGCTTTTGCTCCATTTGCAAGTTGAAACAATTAGAGTCCTTCTATCATTGGCCACAAATTTAGACTGGGAACTCCATCAGCTCGAGATTACAAATGTCTTCCTAAATGGTATATTAGATGAGGAAATATATATGAGGATACCACCAGTTTTTGAAACCGAAGAAGGAAGGGGAAGAGTTTGCAAACTAAAAAAAATCCTTATACGGCCTAAAACAGTCTCCACAAGGATGGTTTAAGAGGTTCAATGACACTCTTTGCAGGTTTGGATACAAACAGGGACAAGCTGATCTCACAATGTTTGTGAAGTGTGGAAAAAATGGAAAGAAATCTATCTTGATTATGTATGTGGACAATATTATAATCATAGGCGATCACACTAGTGAGATCAATGATCTTAAACAAAATTGAGGTTGGAATTTAGGGTAAAAGACCTCGGAGCATTAAGACACTTTCTTGGAATGGAGATTGCTAGACATAAGGAAGGTATTTTCATATCTCAACGAAAACACATTCTTGATTTACTGGAGGAAACAGGAAAGATGGGTTGCAAACCTATGGGAACTCCACTGGAGAGAAACTGGAAATTCAAGAAAAATGAAGAAGATCCTTTTGTTGACAAAGGAAGATGCCAAAGGTTAGTAGAAAAACTTATCTATTTGTCACTAACCAGACCAGATATTGCTTATTCTGTGAGTATTGTTAACCAATTTATGCACTCTCCAACTCAAAGACATTTAGAGGTAGTCAATCATATTATGAGATATCTAAAAGGTTGTCCAGGTAGAGGATTAATGTTAAAAAAAAACGAGAAAAGAAGCATAGAAGGTTTCATGGATGCAGATTGGACTGGTTGTATTGAAGATAGTAGGTCAACATCTGGTTATTGTACTTATCTATGGGGGAATCTTGTCACATGGAGAAGCAAGAAGCAGTCCGTAGTAGCAACAAGCAGTGCAGAAGCAAAGTTTAAGGCAATTGCACAAGGAATTTGTGAAGTTATTTGGTTAGAGAGGTTGATGCAGGACCTACAGATTACCACTTCCTCTCCAAAGTCTTCAGTGATAGTGAATCAACCATAAATATAGTGAAGAATCCAGTTCAACATGATCAAATAAAACATGTTAGAATTGACAGGAGCTTTATCAAATGTGAAATAGAAGAAGGGGGCATTGATCTATGCTATGTCCCTACTAAAGCATAGGAAGCCGATATCTTCACAAAGATCATGCTACGCCTAGATTCGAGACAATTCTAAGCAAGTTGGGAATGATAAATATTTATTCCTCAACTTGAGGGGGAGCGTTGAATAATTATTTTAGATAAGTTTAGTTAGCTTAGGAGATTATCTTCTAGGAGATAAGTTTATCTTCTAGTAGATAAGATAAGATATACTATAGATTGGATAAGTTAGTATATATGAAAAATCTAGTAGTTTAATAGTATTAGAATAGATTATACTTGTGTATAAATTACATACAATCAGAGAAATAAAGTGGTTCTTTTTTTTGATATTTTCTATACCCTCTTGTTTCAAAAAGTAATTGCGGCGTGGAAAGTGTAACTTGCTTAGTCATTGTTGTGCGATTTTTAGTATCATAGGCCTATCTTTAAGTTCTATTGTCTGCTAAATTATTTTGGGAACATCAGAGTGTTACTTCAATGATGGCACTCTTGGCATTTTGAGTCTAGAAGAAAGAACTTTGGCAACTAAGCCCTTTTTTCATTTTCTGGATTATATGGGGGATTTAATCAAGTACCAGAAATCAGTATGATTATACTGGTAGTTTGCTCTCAAATTCATGTTGCTTTGGGACAGATAAATTTTTGATATTGTCTTTCTTGTTATAAGTACAAATTAGAGTTCTGCTGTCTGGTTCAATCTGCCTTTATTATCTTGTGTTGACTTTTAGCATTGAGGAAATAGCGCCCTCTCTGCTATTTTTTCCCTCTTTCCAAATAAAACTGAAGTATTGACCAAATTCTGAATTTGGGTAGTCTTCTGCCTTTTGAATATGCTTAAGGGCATGCAAGAGTAATTTGAGCTGACTGAGATTTACCTTTTTCTGACGTTTGTGTGGTGGAACTACCTTCATGATAACTGAATGGTATTGTTTGTAATACAGAGATGCTAGAGAAATGACTTTTCTTTTCTAATCTCATTTCCAACCATTTTATTTTTTTCCAAGGGGGAGGGGTAGCCATTCAAACATTCCATTTTCTCTCTCTACCAGTACTAAAGATTCAAATGCTCTTTAGGGTGGGGTTGAGAAACGTAACACACTTTTACCCACTTTCTGAAGGAAGTTGTCATGTTTTAGGTGTAATGGTTTAATTTGTTTTGACTTTCTAATTATTTGTCAACTTTGCACCCTAGTTCTTTATTTACTTGCTTATCATAAGATTATGCATGGGCATTAAGTAAATATTCAAATTTAAGGAATTTCCAAATTTCTAAATTTGTGGTTTTGATTACAGTTG
>JANTNU010000233.1:8130608-8143021 GCA_024752395.1 Erythroxylum havanense | reverse complement strand
TAGAATTGGTAGAATGGTTTGGCATTCAAGGATAAGTTTGTTATTTAACCAATAGGTAATTGACTTAGAAGCACGGTCAAACTTGGCTAATGAATGATGAATCTTAACAATATGAAACAATTTGAAACGGAAATAAGAAGAGGGCAATGTACTATTGTTAGGCAGAGCCAAGGAAGAGAAAGGGTGAAAAACTCGAACTGCTGCAAACATGAACATAGTATCTTGATGGTTTTAGAGATCTAAACAACCTTATAATGCACGCAGATAGGATGACGGGATTTTATGAAGATGATGATCAAAACACTCTGGAAAGTTTGTTTTTAACTTACTCTTCATTCTCCAGCACATGCTAGGTTTCCTGCTATAATTGGTCAGAGGTTGACCTATGAGGAATGGAGAAGCTGAGCTTTTTGTGTTCAAAGTCTTTGTTTGTGATGTTTAAAGCATAAATGGTATCTTAATAAGCTTTGGTAATTATATTGACCTCAATTACAGAAGGAGCAGCTGGGTGCAATGTTGGATGAGGACCCGCAGCTAATGGAGAAGAGAACAATGCTAGCCAAGAGGCTTGAACTGTACAAATCAGCAAGGGATGAAATTGATTCAGTGGCTTGGAAATGAGAGATTCTTTCGCACAAGAAGCATGAAATGTGTTCATTTTTACCCCACTATTCTTTTCTAATACAACCTGAGACACGCATTGAAGATTTTACATATCGACTTCAAGAAACAGCATAGCCTTGCATGCCATGTGGCTGTAGATTTTTCTGTGATTTTGCTTCAATATTAGTTGCAAGAGCAAATTGTTTTTAAAGATATGACCAATCCTGTCTCCCACAGTAGTCAAATATGCGCTTCGACCTTCAAATTCCCTGCCCTTCTGCTATATATACGATGTAAAACTGGATATACAATATCAGAAGGTGGGAGACTGAAAGTGCACCTGAACTATGCATGTAGTATATGGACTGTGCACAGTACTCCATAAGGTGAAGAAACAACTCAAATTTATCAACTCTGGAGTTTTATTCTCCTCAATTCTTGCTGTAGCATGTCCTACTGGGACTTCAGACAAAGCAATCGAGATGCATACCAAGAATTTAAGATCCGTGAATGGTGGAAAGTACAAAAACCCATTTCGTATTGTGAGCCAAGGATCAACAATCGGTAAATTAGATGAGCAGTTTTCTTGCCTTCCCCTAATTTATAAATGATACCATAATCAATATATTAAGAATATAATAATATAAATTAGTCATTAGAAATTGCCTTTAAAAGATAATAATTATATACTAATATAAACTAATTATTTAACTTTACAAAACAATCATCAAAAGTTATTATATACAAAATTTTATAATCTTGCTTTTATCTAAAATATTTGTCAATTCATCTTTAAAACATATATTTCTTAAATGAATTTTTTAAATTGAGTTTGAAAGTATTACCTTTATTAAGTGATTTTGATAACTGATTATCTTTTTTAGATCTCACAATTGAAATTGTTTGAATATGTGTATATCATCTCATTTGGCGCGTAAGTTAAGAATGTTTCATTTTTTGCAAAATTAATCTAATTATTTTATGATATTAAAAGTATTTCTATTAATTTCATAAAACAATTTATTTAGTGGATTCACTAACACACATAAGTAAATAAAACTACAAAAGGCGTCTCCATACTAACAGTTTTCTTTTGTGGATTTAGTAATTTCATGCATTTATATCAACGCCTTCTGACGGTGACATTTGTTTCAGAGTTGGTCGGAGACAGCAAAACTTGCATATTCATCGTCGACAAAGCATTCCAGTTTGATTGTTCCAACAATGTTGTTTCGCAATAAAAACTACACCCGCAGAACTTACAAAATAACGTCATATTAAGTGCAGAGCAGAGTTATTAGAAGAGAGCATCTGCTCCACTTTGATGAGCTTGACTTTGAGGATTGCTAATTATGACTTATCATATTCATGTATTAACACACTTCCCGCTACCTAATGTAAGTCACTTTCAATCACATATTTTTCATTTTTAATGTTAAATTATATAAAAATTATGTCGACAGAGTTCCTTAAGGACCTGTCCATTGGGGTATCTTTTGAGTGAATATTTTCCAATTGCTCGTGGCAAGGAGTTAGTTGCAACATGAACGTGACTTGAGCACTCATGAAGTCAGATGTTGATTTCCTCTCTTCTTCTTTTTTTTAATGTGTTTCTTCAATGGTTCATAATATCTATTAAATAAAAACAGTTATTAAACTTATATAGCACCACCAACCGACATGTCATTTGGTAATTAGAAGAGAGAGAAAAATGGTCTTTGACTCATTTGAGATCTATTATTTAATACCCAATAACCATTATCTTGGGTACTTTTCATGAGACTCAAATCTATAAGTCACATGGGACATTAAATAGTCTAACAATCTCCTATTTGGCCCATGCTACTACTTGGTGATCCAACAACTTTAAGTGCACATAATACATGGAATCGATCAAGTCATCTTTAATTGAATTAAGCTGATGGGATCATGGCAGGCACAAGTTATATAACCTGATTCCTTTCATGTATCACAGAATCAACTCAACTCAACTCAACAAACTTTAAGTAAGTAATTCAGTAATTATTATCTCACAAGTAATAATTATTGTATACAACATAATATGAATAACCAGTAAGTAGGCAAAATTATATGACTGTAATTGAATTCACAAGTATCATAACAATTCGAGCAATACAATTAAATATCTATATACACATCAGAATGTTATGTTAACAAGAACTTATCTATAAGGCTCATCCGTTTAACATGACCAACAAATGTTCTGGGCGGTAAGCCTTTCATTAACGGATCCACTATCATAAGATCAGTATCAATATTCTCAATTGACACTTTATATTTTTGCACTTTTTCTTTCATAGACAAATACTTCAAATCCATGTATTTCACACCATTTGAATATTTGTTATTCTTATAGAAGAACACCGCTACGGAATTATCACAATAAATTCTTAACGGTCTGGTACTACTGTCGACAAGACCAAGACTTAAAATAAAGTTACGAAACCACAATCTATGAATCGTAGCCTCAAAGCACGCCACAAACTCAACTTCCATAATGGAAGTAGCAATGACAGACTGCTTTCCACCTTTTCACAAAACTGCTCCTCTAGCTAATAGGAACATATAACCAAATGTAGATTTCTATGAGTCTACATAACTAGCATAGTCTGAATCCAAATAACTTATCATTTTGAGATGAGGTTGCTTTCTTATATGTGAGCTTATAGTCCTTGGCCTCTTGTAAGTATCTAATGACTTTCTTTGCAGCTTTCCAGTGGTCCATTCTAGGTTTGCTTTGATATCATCCTAACATTCCAACAACAAAACTGATATTTAACTTAGTGCACGTTTGAGCATACATTAAGTTCCCAATCACTAGCGCATAAGGAATAGACTCCATGTCCCTACGTTCCAAATCGTTTCGTGGACATAACATTAGACTAAATTTGTCCCCTTTTTGAATTGGAACTATCTCTGCGAAGTATTTTTTTTAATTTGAAATCTTTATAATTCTTTCATAATATAACCTTTCTGAGACAATTCTAACAATTCTTGTGATCTATTCTGAAATATTTCTATTCCCGTCACATAGGAAGCCTCACCCATATCTTTCATTTCAAAATTATTAGAAAGAAACTTCTTTACATCATGTAACAAAACAACATTATTCGCAGCAAGAAGGATATCGTCAACATATAGGGTTAATATCATGAACTTGCTCCTACTAACCTTTATATAAATACACTAATTAACGGTATTTTCTACAAAATCATAAGACGTAATAATATCATTAAATTTAAGATACCATTGTCGGGAAGCTTGTTTCATTCCATATATTGACTTCTTTAATTTACACACTAATCGTTCCTTTCTTGAGGTCATGAAACCTTTCGGTTGATCCATATATACTTCTTCTGCTAAGTCACTATTTAGAAAGGCGATCTTTACGTCCATTTGGTGAAGCTCTAAATCATAATGAGCCACCAGTGTCATAATTTTTTTTAAGAATTCCTTCTTTGAAACTGGAGAGAAGGTCTCTTTATAGTCAATACCATCCTTTTGAGTGTAACCTTTGGCAACAAGTCTAACTTTATACCTTTCATTGTTGCCTTGTGAGTCACGTTTGGTCTTAAAGACCCATTTACAACCCACTTGTTTTGCACCTTCTGACAACTTAACTAATTCCCAGACATTATTATCATCCATTGATTTCAACTCTTCTTTCATAGATTGAACCATTTTCCAGGATTGGTACATTCCATAGCTTGGTTGAACGAGTCTGGATCTTTATCAATGCTCAAGTCACATTCATGTTGAAGTAAGTACATTTCATAGTCATTTGAAATAGCTGGTCTTCTTTGCCTTATAGACCTTCGTAATGCTACATCTTATGACATTACTTAATCATTTGTAACTTGATTATCATTAGCTGGTTCGTCATTAATATGTTCAATTTGTGGAATTGGAACATTAATTTGTTGTTCCGATATGTTGCGTATCTGTGATGCAACAAGAGGAATAATAACTGGTGGAATCATGTCTAATGTGGTAGTGTCTACTCGTCTTGGAGTAGTTTCTACTCGATTCTCGTGACTATCCACTTTTCGTAGTTCTCTACTCCCATTGATTTGACCATTCTCAATAAACCTAGTGTTACCAGACTCAACTATTCTCATACTATGGTTAGGATGATAAAATCTATATCTCTTTGACTTCTTGGGATAACTGATGAAATAACCACTAACGGTTCTCTCATCAAGCTTCTTTCATGTGGATTATACAATCTTCCTTCTGCCGAACAACTTCAAATGTGAAGGTGTCATAAATTAGGTTTCCTTCTTGTCCACAATTCATAAGGTGTCTTAAGAACTGTCTTACTAGGAATCTTATTTAGCAGATACGTAGCGGTCTTTAATGCATGTGTCCACAATGATTAACATATAGTACTATTACTTAACTTGCTCCTAACCATTTACATAAGACTATGATTCTGCCTTTCAGCTATACCATTTTGTTGTGGTGTACCAGGCATTGTGTATTGTGCACATATGCCTCAACTGGCAAGAAACTTTGCAAATGGACTTGGATATTGTCCACTTTTATCAAAATTTTCATAATATTTACCACCTCTATTAGACTTCATTGTTTTTATTTTTCTATGTAACTGCCTTTCTATCTCATTAATGAACACCTCTAGGATGCCCACAAACTGAGACTTCTCATGTAGCAGATAAATATATCCATATCGTGAGAATTCATCAATAAAGGTAATAAAATATTTTTTATTGCCCTAAGAAGGAACGTCGAAAGGACCACAGATGTCAGTGTGTATTAATTCCAATAATATGTTACTTCTTATGGCTGGATGCTTTGATATATGTTTGGTTTGGTTGCCTTTAATGCAATCCACACATATATCCTAGTCAACAAAATCCAATGGAGTAAGATTTCATTTTTAACTAACCTTTGTATCATTTCCTTAGATATATGACCTAATCTTTTAACAAAAGTGCACTACATTTACTTCCTACAATATGGTCAATATGAAATAGAGATTCAACAAAATCAACATCAAGATTGAAACGATATAAACAATAAATTAAAGTACCAAAACTATAATAGTACTTATTTTTATATAATGAAAAAACACCATTTTCAATCTTAAAATTAAAACCATCATCATCCAACTTTGCAATAGAAACTAAATTTCTAGCACAGTCAGGAACATAAAGATAATTTTTGAGATCCAGGTGATACCCAGTGTCAAAGATCAATTTGTACGTCCTAATGCTCTCTATTCGTGCCTTCATTCTGTTCCCCATATACAAGAACTTTTCAGTTCCATTTATGGTTTGGATTGAAAGAAATCCTTATTTAACATGTGACACATAAGTAGTTACACCAGAATCTAACCACCATGTATTATTAGACACTTCAATAAGATTTGATTCAAAACATACTGAGACATAGTATGTACCTTTCTTTTCGAATCAAGCCTTTCTTTTAGGGCAATCTTTCCTGAAATGACCAGGCTTCTTGCAGAAGTGACACTTCTTATCTTTATTGATTCGGCCTTGATTAACTTTGCTGAGAGCTTTCTCCTTATCTTTGCCGTTCTTTCCTGGTTTGTTCTTACTGCTACTAACTCCTTGATGAAATGTGAGATGAATGGAGTGTTTCTTTATTTTCTTCAATCTCTCTTCCTCCTGAACCAACATGACCTTTATTTCTTGAAGGTTCCATTTTTTCTTAATGGTGTTATAATTCACCTGGAACTGGCCAAACTTTAGAGGAAGGGAGTTGATAATGAACTGTACCAAAAAGGACTTACTCACATCCATACCCTTGGATTTCAACTTTGCAGCTAGATTTGACATATGAGTTACATGATCATGAATGGGCTGTGACCAATTAAATTTTTTAGTCGTCAGCTCACTCATTAAAGTTCGTACTAAGGACTTGTCAGCTATATCATATTGAGAGTATTCTTTAGGCTTCAACATGAACTCCTTTGTATTGTTCGTTTTAGGCATTGATGACTTTACATTTTCTGTGATCGTCATTTGCATCAAATTCAAGCTCAACCTGTTAGACTGTTCCCAAGTCTCATAATAAGACTTGTCAGCTTCAGAACTAGTCTCAATTATGGTTGCAGGCCTTACGCCTAAAACTATGGACAAGTTTAAATCCATTACGCCCAGTTGGAACTGGATTTGTTCGAACTACTCCCCATAGTTCATACCATTGAACTTGATCAAGTCATTGCCTAAGGCGAACAAACTAATAGATGTTGCACATACAACATATTTTCCATGCATTAATGCTTTGAGTAAACCTAATGGATTCAAACTAACTAATAAACTTTGATTATGCATTTAAATTCTCCTTTGAGTGAAATTTAAATACCTAGTAGTAACCTATTCTGATGCATATATATAATTTACTATAATGGGCAATCAATCATATTCTAATGAACATGTATGTTATCTTTGGATATACAATCATATTAACCAAATATGTTGATAAAGTCCCCTTAATGTCATTAATTATAAGCAATGGTCTACCTTTGGGTGACCTCCTAGTGTTATAATTAATAATCTCAATTGTTCAGTTCAACCTTTAAGTCATTTTAGCATCATATTATATTGAACAATTGAACAAATCACAATTAAATGCTTAATATTGTTCAAGCTAGGTCACTTTGGTGACTAACAAGCTTTTCATGCAATAAACATTTAATTGGACAATAATCATACATGAAAAAATTTAATTTAATTAGTTTGGTCACTTTGATGACTAACAGACTATTGTAAATGTCCATAATGTCACATATTACATTCAACATATACTAGGAAAATTTAATTCCAATGATTACATAATATAAAATATTCAAAGTACTAAAGAAATATATAATATTACATTAATTTCCAAAATTATATTATGTGTTGGATCCTGATTTTTTCTAAATTTTTATTAATTGTTTAGTTATTTATTTATTTTGTTTGTTTGTTTAATTATTTATTTTTTGAATTGGGTCATTAATTAGAATTTTGAGGGAAGGATTAGTATTTGAAATTAGAATGAAATTTTAGAAATTAAGTTAGCTTAAGTAGTTAGTAGGCATGTGTTAAATGAAAGAGGGGTGGTTTTGGAAAGCCAGGTTTAATGAAGGGCGAAATGGGGAGAATGACTAAACAAAAGAGCTTGAATTAATGAAGAGAAGGGAGAGTGTCGTTAGCAGCCAAAGAGGAGAAGAAAAGAGAGAAAACGTGAGAGAGAGAAGAGATGAGAAGAAAAATCGAGAAAGATAGGGAAGAAGGAGGAAAAATAGTGGAAATAAGAGAAGAATCAAGCTTCTTAAGATAAGTTCTTCATCTTTTCTTTTTGTTTAGTGAGAAATGGGTTGTGTGGTGAATGAAGAAGTTTTAGAGAGAGACATAGATTTTTGTTTTGGGAATGATTGGAGAAAGAAGATGTGTTTCTAAGCTAGGTTTTGGGTTTTCTAACTTAGATGGACTATGGGTAGGTTAAGTTTGAGCTTGATTTGGGTTAATTCCATTTTTTGTGATTATAAAAATTTGGGACATTTGCATTTGAATTGGAATTGAATGAGAATTTTTGGTTGTGTTAGAAAATTAAGAATAACTTACCCAAGAGCAAGAGGAAGGGCATAATTGAATTTGGATTTTCAAGAGTTTTAAGATTGGTAATTTATTTATAGTTATTGTGTAATGAGCAAAATGCCCTGTGTGTGTATTGTGTGCTAAAATGACTTGCTTTGAAATGTTGTAATGTGGTAATTGCTTTGTGTTGTATGACATTGGATAAAATTTAATCATGAGTATGATTATGCTATGCCTTGTATCATGACATTTTGATTAAATGGAAAGAAAAAAAGTATGAGAATATGAACTTTTGATTGAATTGAGCATGAGATTTGATTGTGTTTGGGGGAGAGTGAAACCATTCTATTCGTCACGTGCATGTTAACAAGAGCCTTCTCCCGATTACCCGCTTGTGGCATATGAGCTCCGAAAATGAACTCATTCTGTTCATGGTGCAAACTTCAGTTTCTCCATTCTATTTCTATGGAACTCTCAAGCCAATTGTATGTGCATTTGCATTTCAATGTGTTAAGTTAGGATGAAATTTTGAGTGTTATGCTTTGATGTGAATTACATCCAATATGTCCTATGTGATGATGTATTGAAATAAGAAATGTGAATCATAATTGTAAATGCTGAACTTTCTTTGCTAGATTAAGATAAAAAGGTGTATGCCTATATGATTGTCTATATATATATGTTTGATTGTGTGGCTCATCACTAATGGCTATAAATATCTTAGCTACTGAGTTGTGTAGCTCAACCCAATATTTTTTCCACTGCTCAGGTGCAGATCGAGAAGATTAGTAATCCTTGCAAGGCATTTGGACAAATTTCGAGAGAGTTAGCTTTTTTACTAAGTTAGTGGCTGGACTTTTAGATAGCTTTATAAGCATATTGAACATTGAACATCCAATGTACTTTGTGACTTCTGTTAAGACTTTGATGTAAGGTTGATATGTAAGTAAAGCTTGTTTAAACATTGATTTTGCTTAGAAATGAGAATGAGAATTTGAGAAGTTCCTCTTTGCATAATTATATTATTTTAAAGTTGAGTATGATGGATGTGCATATTCTTTTGTTGAGATTGCCAATTGTTGCTAGTGTTAGAATAGCATGTTGGAGATTGGAAAGATTGTTTGTGATGAATCTTTTGGAGTTGAGATTTAAGTGTTAATGGGTATGTAGTAGTGAAATAGATATGAAGTGGTTTACACTAGAAGGGTTGAATTTGGGAAGTTTATGAGTGAATATGACATTAGAATGGATGTAGGAACTCTTGGAGAGGCTTTGAAAGGAGTTTTGGATGTCCGTTAAACGGACCTTCTCGGGTAAAAAATGGCTCCCAAGCCAGTCTATGTTCGTTAAATAGACATGGATGTCCGTTAAACGGACATTCTCGGGATAGCTATAGTAAATTGCAATTTTGACCATTTTAGAGGTAGAATATCACTTTGAGTTCTTCATGAAAGTTGTAGATATCGAAGTCCTCTTACCAACCATCAAAACAAAACATCAATCCGACATCCTTATCAAAAGTTATGGAACTTGTGCCAAGACAGTTATAAAATGATTAAGGACATAAACATGTTGGATACTTTGGGCCATAACTTCGTCATCCGACCTCCAAATGAGGTGATTCTTGAAGCGATAGATTCCTAGCATATCTTTCTACCTTTTCAAAAAAATTAATAGCCTTTGGAATTGAATTCAAAAAGAGTGATGGAAAGAAATTGAGGGTTCATTGAGATAACCCTACGGGGATATTCCACTCACACTTATGACTTCGGATCGATAGTTGAGCTTCAGAAACAGGACCCAGCATCTTGTGATATTAGAGCTTAGATTTTTACTAGTCTTAGAGTTCATGGTAGGATGAATTGTGTGCTATGTGATTAATTGTTTGCATTGTTAAATTGATTGTTTGCATTAAATGACATGCATATCATGTATACATGTAGGAAATAGGATTAAGATAAAATGTAAACTAATTGTTAGTGTTTCTTTTAAAGGAGTGAAATGCCATCTCGTAGAAAGATATGAGGAATATTGCAAGGATCGATTGTGCCTGACTCTTCGCTAAGAGAGGAGAGTACTGATGAGTCAGTAGCCCCAGAAAATGCTGAGGCTTCCTTAGATCAAAGTAGTGAGCCCATTCAATCACAGATGCGGGAGTCTTCTATTCCGTCAAAACAAGTGCCTCCCTTACACCCGATTTGTTTAAGGCATTTACTCAGGCCTTTGTCAAGCTATGGGACAGATGTCACAAACTTCTGCTCCGGCCCCAGTTAAGAAAGGGAAGTAGTTCGATAAGCTGAGGAAGTATGGAGCAATGGACTTTTATGGAACCACTGATCCTGAAGAGGCCGAGACTTGGATGAGAAAGACCGAGAGGATATTGGATCAAATAGATTGTGAGGATGATAAGAAGGTTGTGTATGCTGCTAGCTTGCTTCAGAGAGATGCTTTCATTAGTGGAAGAGTGTCCTGGGAAGTCAGATGAAGCCACCGGTGTTGATGTGGAAGGACTTCCTGATTGTTTATAAGAAGAAGTACCTATCAAAGGTATACATTTAACAAAAGCAGAGAGAGTTTCCGAGTTTCACCTAGAGGGAGATGACGGTGAGTGAATATGAGCACCGATTTACACAATTGGCCCGATATGTAGCTGAGTTAATGATGAGTGAGGTAGTTAAGTGCTGTAGGTTCAAATCAGGATTACATCTAGCCATTAGAGAGAAAGTAGTGGTACAGAATTTTTGTGATTTTTAATAGCTGGTTGAAGCAGCATTGAGGGTGGAGAACATCGAGAACATAAAAAGCACCGTGAACAAGAAGAGAAAGGAAAGAAAACAGTTCAGGAGGCAAGGTGGTATTTCTATGCCCGAGAGGAGTGCCAAGAATTTCCCTATGCAGTCTGAGGAGAGGAGCAGTGGTGCAAGCAGGTCTAGACCTATGAGGACTTCTACTGTTTCTTATCAAGCCTTAATGGTGGGAGGCAGTAGGAGGGGAGAAGGGGATAAGTCTTCTGTACCGAAGTGCAATCAATGTGGCAAGTTCTATGGAGGCGAATGCTACAAGCTGACTGGAGCTTGTTTCAAATGTAGAGAGAAGGGACATATGGCTAGAGAGTGCCTTCAGAATCCAAGACATGAGAGAAGTCAGATGCAAGCTTCAAAGAGGACCGAGACAGTGGGACATCGTACAGTAACAGAAATGGGCAGTAGAAGTTTCGATGTGGCCAAAAAAGTGAACCCTCCAGAGAGACCAAGGAGACAAGCATCAGCTAGAGTGTTTACTATGACGAGAGAGGATGCAGAGACAGCTCTAGAAGTCGTAACTGGTATGATTAAATTATTTGATGAAGATGTTATTATTTTGATTGATCCGGGTTCTACTCATTTCTTGTGTCATTGAGTAGAACTGTGAATGAAAGACAATTGAGCCCATTGGATACTCCTTTGATGGTGAGTACTCCAATCGGCCAATGTCTTATAATTAGTCAAATCTATAGAGATTGTGAGGTACATATTGGAGAGGAACAATTAGTGGTGGATCTAATGCCATTGAAGATGGAAGGATTAGATGTGATTTTGGGTATAGACACCTTAGAAAAATATAATGCCAACTTGGATTGTAAACAGAAGATCGTGGAGTTCGAAATTGACAATGGTAGAAAGGTGGTGTTTATGGGGGATAGAAAAGCGAGTCTGACTAGAATGGTTTTGACTCTGACAGCAAAACAATTGATAAGGAAAAGATGTGAAGCATATTTAGCCTATGTGGTAAACATGAAGGCAGATAGAGAGAAGTTAGAAGAGATATCAGTGGTTGTGAAATTCCCGAATGTCTTTGCTAAGGAATTACTAAGACTGCCACCACTTAGGAAAATTGAATTTTCCATTGAACTTCTTCCGGGCACAATGCCAATATCGATTTCGCATTATAGAATGGCTCCAGTGGAATTGAAGGAACTCAAAGAACAATTGGAAGATTTATAAGAGAAAGGTTACATTAGGTCGAGCTCTTCGCTTTAGGGTGTTGGGCCCCAAATTTGTTTTTCCTTAATGTTATTTAGCATGAATTAAATTGATTTGTGATTTATAGCATAGTTTGAATTTTATTGAAAGTCTTAGTGGAAAATTTGGATTTATTTGAGATTAGAATGGAATATGTGATTATGGAAGAGTAGGCTTTTATAAGGGCAAAATGGTCAAGGTACATGAGTTATGATGTTTAAGG
>JANTNU010000233.1:8086927-8097955 GCA_024752395.1 Erythroxylum havanense | reverse complement strand
TTACTAACTAACACGTTAATTGTCACTTTAATTCATATCATATTTAATGCTAACATACTTGAGTGTTAATTGAAATTAATGTTAATTTAATTAACTTAATCATGCTTACTATGTCATAACCATAATAAAAAAAAAATTCCGGGGCTAATAATCGGGGTCCAACAGGCTTACTTATAGTTCTTTGAGAGTTGAAGCAAAACAGATGATAAGGACCACCTTACTAGACGAGGGAGAACCTTTCATGTTTAGGAGCCATTCAAGAACATGCATAATCTTACTACCCATACTAGGTTGCAAGCAGAGGTCCTATATTATGCTCCAAATGACTTTAGAAAGATTATAAAGGAAGAAAAGATGGTCCCTAGACTCTACCTCTCGTTCACATAGAATGTAAACAGTATTGGTAGCTATGTCATTTTATCTAACGTGCTCAATTTACTCAAAGTAGCCAACCATAATATGAAAGAGTAACTAGGAATCAGAGCACTAGGCCATACAATTGAGGAACATTTAACTTTAGAGGTTTTAAGGACCATCCAATCCCTAAATCTTAAATAATTAAAGATACCTAGAGGTTGCTTGAGGCGTTGATAAGAATTCTTACTTCTAAGATTAGAAATGTAATTAGGAAGGAGATACTGCAACCTAGGAGGGAAATTACCCCACTGTCCCCCTATTAGAATAGAGTTAACCTTATAATGGACGACAATAAAGTTCCAACTAACCACAACTTGAGGAATTTTGATCAGAGGACCTCGACTTGTCTAATTATCAAACCAAAAGGAAGCCTTTTCCCTATTACTAATCTTACAGAACACAGTTAGTTCCAATAGGACTGTTAAGGCAATTGGGTTAGGAACCAAAAAAAGGTTTTAATTGGAATGACCCATATATTATTTCCTTTAAGGATATAAGCGTTGAACCATTTGATCCACAATGATTCCTTCTCCAACAAAATATTCCACAACTTTTTCGTCAATATAACTTTATTAGTAATATTAATGAAGATTAGCCTCATAGCTCCTTCTTCCTTTCTCTTGCAAACTTGAGTCCACTTCACTTTGGGATGGTGTCTTTTAGAATTGAGATATTCCTAAAAGAATATTCTAAATAATTTCTCCAAGGTCTTAATAACCCCTTTTGCAAGAAACGAGTTAGAGGATTAGTAAATATATAAGGAATTTAGCATAGATTTTATAAGTTGCAATCGACCCCCAAAGGACAAAAGTCTTATTCACCCACATATTCAGTCTTCTTTGCATCTTCTCAACTAGATGATAGCTAATAAGTCAAATTATTCTTATATGATTTTAGGTTGAATTGTAACTAATTTGAATTATTTCTATATGGATTTGAAGCTTAATTTGGTTAATTCTCACACATTTCAACTTTGTTGCTTGATAGGTACAAATGGATAGATTTCGGGAGCGAAAGGCATAAATTTTATTGTGGATGTCAGATTAGATGCTTTCAAAGAGGACTCTGAGTTCTACAACTTCTATGAAGACTACGAGGAGAGATTCCATCGACTAAAGGTGCAAAAGTGTGAAATTTGTGAATGGGTATATGTCCGTTTAACGGACATTGCATGGCCAAACTCACTTTCAGACCTGAGAATGTCTGTTTAACGGACATCACATCCATTTAACGGAACAGACCTTGCCTACCAACTTAGGAAGAAGATGGGAAGTTTTGGAGATTGTATCAAGGATTGGAAGCATTCTTATCTTGTGTTCTTTCTACTTTCTCTCTCTACTCTTTCTTAAATGTTGAGCATCTTTATGTGTATGGCTTTTAGTATCATGTTCTGAAACTAAACCTCATTTAGGGTGAGGGATGTAGCCTATTTAGGGATTGATTTGTATTTATGGATTGATGAGTGTTGAATGAAAGTTCTTGAGTTATATTTATCTCTCCTGCATTACACTGTTGTTTCTATACTTGATCTTCATAGATACAATCTTAGGAATCATATGATGGACTGAGAGGTGAAGTATGGTTTATGCTCTAGGAAGATAAACACCTTAGACTTAGAGATAGAGATATCTTAAGCTAGTGTGATAACTTGTGGTTGCTTGCTCTTCTTGGATTTAACTAGTTAGTTTGCACATTGAGAGATGGTAATTAACTAGTTAGATGCTCTTGTATGTCTTGAGAAAGAATATGAGTAAAGTTGTGTAACTATTATTATAACCTAACATTCGATCAATTTCATAATGTATTAATAAATCTTTTGAGTAGGTGAACCCCAAGTCCTAATTTTAAATCATTAAGTTATCCCTATTTGTTATTTTTTAGTATTTTACAATTTACTATCTACCAAACTCCAATCACCTTTTAAGTTTATTGTCAAATTCATTCAAGTAATGATAATTAATTTGGCAGTGAGTGATTTAATCCTTGTGGGAGACGACCTTGGAATACTTAATGTGTAGGCACTAGGAACGATTCTGTACGCTTGCGGATTTTGTTGACCAAGTTTTTGGCACCGTTATCGGGAACTTAAATTAGTTTTGCTACCATTAGTTCTAATTATTATTTTGTTTTTTGTTTATTGTCTGAATTTTTCTTCTATTGATTAATCTTGAAATCCTTCTTGTTGTTTGATTTCATGAACTATATGCACTTAAGGCATTTAAGAAGTTCGAATAACTATCAGCTCATTGAGTTAAACCCTGAAATTGAACGGACTTGTCGAAGGAACAATGCTCGAAGAAGAAGAGAGATAGCAAACAATAATCAAATTCCGGATCTGCACAAGGGACAAGCTATAGGGAATGAGCAATTCCATGAAGGGAATCAAGCTGAGCCAGTTATTGTTAATTCAACGGTAAAAAGAATATGAGATTATCATATGCCATTTATTGTAGGCAACCCTTCTTGCATCCGATTTACTGCGACAGCAAGGAATTATAAGTTGAAGCGAATTCATTTGTCGATGTTGCCACAATTTAATGTGATGCCTAGTAAAGATGCTCTGGCCTTGATGAGAGATTTCTACTCGACAGTTCAAACTCTTCCTTTGTATGGATTGTTTGAGGATGAGTTGAGGCTAAGGTGTTTTCCTTATTGCATGAAAGGATTAGCAAGAAATTGGTTGTTGGGTTTAGAAATATACTTCATTGATACTTGGAAGAAGGTTAAGGAGACTTTCATGATGGATCCCATAAAACTCTTGAACTTCGAAAGATGAAACATTGGTTCTCACAAAAGGATGGAGAAAATTTTCATGAAGCATAGGAACGATTTAACGATCTTCTTAATCAATGTCCTCACCATGGATTTGACATGTACTTATTGACCCAGTTCTTTTACTATGGTCTTACTGATCACAACCAAGCTTTGGTGGATTTGAATGCTGGGGGCAATATTAGTGACTTGATTTCCTAAGAATTGTGGAATATTTTTAAGAAAGTTGCAGAGAATTCACATTGTAAGGTGACTAGGAGAAAAGTTGTTACTCTGAATAAAGTGGGTTCCAAATCTGACATGGCCTACTAAGTTGTCGAGATTAACAAGAAATTGAATTTGTTAGTAAACGACAATAAGTCTAGTAGGGATCTTTGTACTTTTTGTGGGAGATTTGGGCATACAGCAATGGGTTGTATGAACATTGAGGCAACATTGACAGAGGAAGAGGTGAACTATGTAAACAATGGTAGGCAAGGCCAGAGATTTGATCCTTTCTCAAACACTTACAATGAAGGTTGGAAGTATCATCCAAATTTTTTGTAGAAAAATCAAGGGGCTGTAAAACCAATGGGACCACCGGGGTTCCAAGCACCATTAAAATAGTAGTACTCATCCCCTTCATCTTCTACACCACAACAATTCCCTCCCCATGGGAGAAAAAGGTAGATCAGCTTGAGGATATGTTTTCTCAACTTATGAGCAAGATGGATCAGAGTGCCCAAGCTAGCTCTCAAGCCATAAACAGAATGAAGTAGAATATTTAGTCAAATCAAGTTGCTATTAGAAATTTAGAAGTGCCAATCAATCAAGTGGCAAAGGAGGTGAGTGAAAGAGATAAAGGGAAGCTGCCTAGCAATACCCAAGTGAACACAAAACAAGATTGTATGGTAGTTGTTCTAAGAAATGGTAAAGTGGTAGAAAGTGTGGTTCCTAAAGAGAAGAAAGCCAAGAATGTTGAAAGTGAGAATGTGGGTGAAAGTGAAGAGCAAGGAGAAACAACACAAAAGAAAGAGTCTTCACAAAGTTCAGACTTTTCCTTCGTACCACCCATACCATAACCTCAAAGGGTCAAGAAGAAGCATGATGATTCAAAATTTCAAAAATTTCTTGACCTTTTCAAGAAGATCCAAATCAATATCCCTCTTACAGAAGCTCTTATTGAGATGCTTGCATACACCAAGTTTTTGAAGGAAATCATCTCCAACAAAAAAAAAGCTCGACAACTTTGCTATGGTAGCCTTAATTGAGGAGTGTAGTTCTAATTTGCAAAATAAACTACCCTCTAAGTTAAAGGATCCAGGGAGTTTCACTATTCCTTGTCACTTTGGTGAATCTAATGTTTTTCAATGTTTATATGGCTTAGGTGCAAGCATTAATCTCATCATTTTGTCTCTCTATAACAGGCTGGGAATCAGTGAACTCAAACCAATTACAATTTTATTATAGCTTGCTGATAGATCAACTTGATATCCCATTGGTATAGTTGAGGATTTATTGGTGAAAGTTGGTAAGCTTATAATTCCAGCTGATTTTGTTGTGCTTGAGATGGAGTTTGACATGCAGATCCCTATAATTTTAGGAAGACCATTCTTAGCCACTAGTGCAACATTGATTAATGTCCCAGATGGTAAGCTAACTTTAAGAGCAGGTGATGAGGAAGAGGTGTTTAACATTTTTCAAGTTTTAAGGGATCCCTCTTTCGATGAAGTCACCTATAGAATAGATGTAATTGATTCTCTTACGTTTGAATCTATTCCAGACCTGATGTGTGATGATGCTTTAGAAACATGCCTAACTTTATGAATAGATGAGAATGAATTGGACAATGAGTTAGTGGATTATGCATATAGATTGCAAAGTAATGGTTTTAGGTATAGACCCCAAACTAAAGAATTAGGCCCTCCTAAACCTAAATCATTACCCTCCATATTAAACCCACCAAACCCTAAACTAAAACAAGTTCTAATTCACTTAAGATGTGCAATCTTGGGAGAAGCAAATACATATTTGGTTATCATTTCTTATTCTTTGGACTCCTCTGAAGAGGAGAAGTTATTAAGGGTGTTACGTGAACATAAATTGGCTATTGCTTGGAATATTGCTGACATAAAGGGGATTAGCCCTTCTATTTGTGTTCACAAGATTCTTATGGATGATAACCACAAATCTAGTGTAGAAAATCAGAGGAGGCTCAATCCTAACATGAAGGAAGTTGTGCGATATGAGGTACTTAAGTTACTTGATATGGGAATTATCTATCCTATTTCTGATAGTACTTGGATAAGGCCTGTGTCGGTGGTGCGAAAAAAGGGTGGCATAATAATTGTTTTTAATGATAGGAATGAATTAATTTCCACTAGATTTGTGACAGGGTAGAGGGTTTGTATTGATAATAGAAAGTTGAATGCAGCCACTAGGAAAGATCACTTCCCTCTCCCCTTTAGTGATCAAATGTTGGAAAGATTAGCAAGGCATGGTTATTATTGTTTTTTAGATGGTTCTTCAGGTTATAACCAAATCCTGACAGCCCCTAAGGATCAGGAGAAAACCACCTTCACTTACCCCTATGGTAAATTGCGTATCGTAGGATGCCCTTTGGTTTGTGCAACACTTTTTCCACTTACGTTGCATGATGTCCATAGTCTCTGACATGGTGGAGAATATAATTGAGGTATTTATGGACGATTGTTTTTGTTCTTCTTTTGATGCATGTCTGTTCAATCTAAAATAGGTTCTACAAAGGTGTGAATAAACCAATCTCATGCTGAATTGGGAAAAATGTCACTTTACTGTACAAGAAGGAGTCGTCTTAAGCCATAAAATTTTCAACAATGGAATTGAGGTGGATCCTACAAAAATAAAAGTCATCAATAAGTCGCCACCTCCCAATTCGGTTAGAGTGATAAGGAATTTTCTTGGACATGTCGGGTTCTACTGCAGATTCATTAAGAACTTTTCCAAGATTTCTCAATCATTGTGTGCTTTATTGTAAAAGGAAGTTCCTTATGAATTTACTGATGATTGTCTTTGTGCTTTTAACAGATTGAAAAAGGAACTTACTTCAGCTCTTATAATGGCCGCATCGAATTGGAATCTCCTTTTTGAGCTGATGTGTGATGCTAGTGACTATGCACTTGGGGCCGTCTTAGGGCAAAAATAGGATAAGAAATTACATGTCATTTATTATGCCAGCAAGGTTTTGAATGATGCTAAAATTAATTATGTAACTACAGAGAAAGAATTGCTAGCAGTAGTTTTTGCATTCAATAAATTTAGGTCTTATTTTGTTGGGTTAAAAGTCATTGTTTACACTGACCATTCTGCTTCAAAATAGTTGCTTACAAAGAAATATGTAAAACCAAGATTGATCAGATGGATTTTACTTTTGCAAGAATTTGACTTAGAAATTAGAGATAGGAAAGGGTCTGAAAATTCAGTAGCTGACTGTCTTTCACGACTAGACCAAGGAGACAAGCCGGGCCAATTAATGATGCCTTCCCTGATGAGAATTTGTGATCTGTCAAGGACAATGTCCCTTGGTATGCTGATCATGTTAATTTTCTTGTGTCCGACATCATTCCTGTGGATTATTCATATCATAGAAGAAGGAGATTCATATATGAGGTAAGGAATTACTTTTGGAAAGATCCATTGCTTTTTAGAATATGTAACGATGCGAGGATCGGACAATGTGTACCCGATGAGGAGATGCAATCAGTTCTGCATCATTATCATGCTTCTCTGTATGGAGGACACTATAGGGCTAACAAAACAGCGACAAATGTCTTACAATCTGGGTTTTATTGGCCAACTCTCTTTAAGGATGCTAGGAATTTAGTCATGACTTGTGATAAGTGTCAGAGAATGAGAAATATTGGTAGGAAGCATAAGATGCCTCAATCAGGAATTTTAGAAGTGGAATTTTTTGATGTATGGAGTTTGGACTTCATGGGACCATTTCCAATATCCTTCGGCAACACTGGAGCTAGTGTTGTCAAATTTGTCAAGAAGCACATATTCTCAAGGTTTGGTGTTCCAATATCCATAATCAGTGACAACGGGGTGCCTTTTCAGAACCATCAATTAAAATCTCTTTTGGCAAAATATGGGTGTCATTTTAAGTTTGGAACCACCCACCACCCTTAAACTAGCGGGCAAGTTGAGGTATCGAACAGGGAAATTAAGCAATTTTTTGAGAAAATTACTAATACCTCAAGAAAGGATCGGGCATTGAAGCTTGATGACACTCTCTGGGCATATAGTACAGCATACAAGATCCCTTAGGGATGTCTCCTTATAGGTTAGTCTTTGGAAAATCATGCCATCTTCCGGTTGAAATTGAGCACAAGGCATTATGGGCAATCTGGAAATTGAATGATGATCTCAAGGAAGCTGGCCAAAGGAGATTAATGGAGTTGAATGAGTTAGATGAATTTTGCTTCGATGCTTTTGACAATGCTCGAATATACAAGGAGAGAACTAAGGCTTTTCATGACAAGCATATCCTTTAAATAGAATTTAAACTTGGTCAAAAGGTTTTGC
This sequence comes from Erythroxylum havanense, assembly GCA_024752395.1. Lineage (NCBI taxonomy): Eukaryota > Viridiplantae > Streptophyta > Magnoliopsida > Malpighiales > Erythroxylaceae > Erythroxylum > Erythroxylum havanense. The sequence continues at coordinate 8,090,221 of JANTNU010000233.1, read as the reverse complement.
TATTTAACTCCCATTTGAAATTATTTCCATGGAAATTACGATCAAGGTGGTCGGGACCCTTCGTGGTGACAAAAGCATATCCATATGGAGCTGTGGAGATTAGAAGGAATGATGAAGAACCCTTTGTGGTCAATAGGCAAAGACTTAAGCATTATTTGGAGGGAGAAATGGTTGGATATATTTCCGCCATCATCTTCCAAAATTGACATCAAGAATGAGTTATATTATATAAGATGTACACGTGTATCGTGTAATTGTGTATGTTGAATACTTCAATTGTTAGTTTTTGACATATTGGTGAATGTGTTAGTTGAAATTGAATTGTGTATAATATAATCATACTGTATTACATAAGATGTATATGTGTATTGTGTAATTGTGTATGATGAATACTTGAATTATTGGTTTTTAACTTATAGGTGAATTGTGTTTGATAAAGTTGAATTTTGTATGATATAATCACACAAAATGAGTTATATTATATAAGATGTATATATGTATTATTTAATTGTGTATGTTGAATACTTGAATTGCTAATTTTTAAATTATTGATGATTGTGTTATATGAAATCGAATTTTATATGATGTAACAATATAAAATGAGTTATATTATATAAGATATATATGTGTGTTGTGTAATTGTGTATAAGATGTATGTGCTTTTATGTTAGTTTGGACAATTGAGTTAAACAATATATATTTTGCAATAGTAGTTGATAATGAAATTATGTGTTCTTTATTTTGATATGAAGGTATTATGTTAATTTTGATATATGTATTTTTACAATAAATAGATAGAAGTTCAAGTGTAATTGGTTTTTGGAATGAAGAATCATACCATTCATTTATTTTATAATAAGCATTAGAAAGGTGTAGGACTAACCAGATTAAAGAAGTACTTAGCTGAGGTCAAATATGATGTGAAGCCTTGTAAAAACTTTATTTAAAGAGTCTTAGCACAAGAAATATAGAAGAAAAAGATTGAATTACGAAATTGGTAGTAGAAGTTTGTTTGTTGGTGTTCATGATAATAGTGGGAATTTCGAAGGTGGTAGTAGTCTTACTCAACAAGAAGTGAATGTTGTACCTGATGATAGAAATAGAAGAAGACATACATCTAATATTTTTGCACCACAAATTACTTTTAGACTTCAACCTTCAATTTGTAATGCCTTATAATCAAAATAAGAGGCTCATAATGTGAATATGACAACAGATAGATGGTGATATATTTCAGGTATAACATTCAATGCTTCTCGGTTTTATTATTATTAGCCTATGGTAGATGTTATTGCCTTATACAATCTAGGCTATAAAGCTCATTCAATTAATGACTATAGAGGTAAACTTTTGAGTGGATCTATTTATAAAATTAAAAGTGGATGAAAGGAGAATGACTTGGGTTACTTTGGGGTGTTTAATCTATAAATGACAACGTTTTTGAAGTCTATTGATACATCTGGCCTTGTTGGGAATGCTAATACTATATTTGAAACATTCAATCAAGTTATGAATAAATTTGGGTCAAAAAATATTGTAGTGCATTACAATCAAGAGAAGCAACTCATATTATGGATATGAAAATGGCTAGATAGTGGTATAATTTAGGTATAACATTCAATTCCTTTTGGTCTTTTTATTATCAGCCTATGGTAGATGTTATTGCCTCTTATAGTTCAGGATACAAAGGTTCTTCAATTGATGACTACATAGGTAATTCTTCAATTGATGACTACAGAGGTAAACTTTTGAGTAGCTCTTTATGAAATTAAAATTTGTTTAGATAAAAAAATAACTTGACCTACCTTTAGGTGTTCAATCATGCGTGATGGTTGGACAAATAGAAAATATATGTCTATTATTTATTTTTTGGTTTATTCTATAAAGGGCACAATGATTTTGAAGTTTATTAACGCATAAGATATTGTTAGGAATACTAATAATTTATTTGAAATATTTGATGAAGTTGTGAATAAAGTTGGGTCAGAAAATGAGAATATGCAGAAAGTAAAAAAGGTGTTCAAGTTCATCTATAATCATGTATAGGTCTTGAACTTAATAAGAGAAGATTTCACCAATGGTAGGAATTTGTATTGTCCTGATGTTACATGATTTATAATAAATTTCTTATCAGTTCAATGTTTTATTATGATGAAGAAAGAGTTGAGACAAACGTTTACGAGTGATAAGTGAGTTGCAACTCCGCAGAATAGGTCTAATGTTAGATTTGATATTTCCAAAATTATACTTGAAGATACTAAATTTCGATCCTAATGCCAATTTGTCGTCCGAGTTTGAGAGCCTTTGGTGAGGATATTTCATCTAATTGTTAGTGATCAAAAGGCAACAATGAGTTATTTTATGATAACATAGAGAAGGTGAAGGAAACAGTCAAAGTCAATTTGAAAAATAGGTCTTTTTTCACTACAAGAAAAATTAGTTTCAGCAACTATTATTAATGGTTGCTAAAAGTAAAAAAATGGTCGTTAAAAGTTATAGCAACCAAAATCGGGTTGGTCACAGGTGGTCACTATAGGGTTGTTGCTAAAAGTGCTCAATGACGAGTTATGACGCTGGTCGTTAAAAATGCATTATTAACAATCATTTGAAATTGGTCACTAAAGGTAAAATTATTAGCGACCAAATTTATACTTGCTAATGTAAATTTTCATGGTTGCTGTAATGTTAGAATGGTTGCTATAATTATACATACTGTGACCAAATTATTTTTGTTGTTAAAAAATAATCTTATAGCAACCAAGTCAACGGTTACTATAGCTATTCATACTACGACCAAATTATTTTTGGTAAAAAATAATCTTATAGCAACCAATTCAATGGTTACTATAGCTATTTATACTGTGACTAAATTATTTTTGTTGATAAAAAGCAATCTTATAGCAACCAAGTCATTGGTTGCAGTTATTTTTATCTGGTTGCACTAAATGGTGCATTAAATTTATTTTAGTAACCATGTTGTGATGACATGATGGTGTTGCTAAACATTTACTTTTAACAACCAAATAATTTGTTGCTATAATTTTAATAACTTCATAAATTATATTATATTTACTATAATTTAGAAACAAAAAATAAATTATTGGTCACTAGAATGTATGTGTTAGCCACCAAAACTTGGTTGCAAAAATAATTTGGATGGTTCCTAATGTATACCTGCCAGTAACCAAAATTGGTTGCAAAAATAATTCAAATTGGTCGCTAAAATTTATACAATAGAAACCAAATAAATACTTGATTGAAGAAAATTATTTCAATTGGTTATTAACAAAAAAT
>JANTNU010000233.1:8047803-8060019 GCA_024752395.1 Erythroxylum havanense | reverse complement strand
ATTTTATAGATAAATAAATAAATATTTGTTGTCAACATTTATTAACAATTATTAAATAAAAGTAATTATCTTTAAGTCTTTTTTATTATTAATAAAAGCGTAACTAATTGGATAATAATAATTAAATAAAATTTTCAAAATTAAGAAACCAAAATAAGAATATAATTGAAGATAACAATAGAACCAGACGATGCTCGGTTTCACAAAATTGGATGAAATTACGGGGGTCTCGTAAGTCATGAGGATGATAATAAAGGTTCAATGATAGGAGTATTCGTGTACTATCACTCTCTGTCTGTCAGTTCACATTAACTCTACGCGTTTAAGGCAAGGCTCCACCAATGATGTACCAGCTCGTCAACGGCCTCTGTATGAGACTGAGGAAGGTTCCCCCAACCATGTATTAGTTCGTCAACGTCGTCACGTTTGTATGAGATGATATTAATTTATGTTATACCCATTGAATAATTTATTCGAATTTTTTTTTTGAAACTCCAACCGAAAAATTTCATTAAGAATAATTGTCCGCAGCTAAAGCTAACGCAATATAAGTAGAAAAGGATAAATCCCAATAAACAAGACCTGTCATAGAATTAACATTTCTCGCAAGAATGTGAGCTGCACAGTTCGCAGATCTTTTATAATAACCAAAAGAAACATCATTCATGAAATGACAAAAAAATGAGCAATCATTAACAATAAAATCAACTTCTGACCGATTGCGACTATTCGAAAAAAGACTTTGAATGACCAACTGTGATTTATCGAAATATTATAATTGTAAATCATTCAAATCCATGAACCTTTTAAATTATTGAGTTTAATTTTTTATTATGTGAAAAAATATTTTTTTCTTAGATGCAAATTAAACTAAAATAATTTCATCTAAATTAAAAAATTAATTAATCAAAATTTTAAACAAGTGAGTTATAATGATTCATTATAATATTGTTTTAATAATTACCTTGTTTAAAAGAGAGTATTTTTTTAGTATGAAATAATTTAAAAACTATTACAATAATACTCTACACTTTTTAAAATTTTGATCGCTAATAAATTAGTATGTCTCAATCTATTTTACTTAAGGATTCAATTTTGAATAATGGCAAAAAGTATATTTCCATCTATGAAGTTTTTACTAAAATGTATGTTAAATTTTAATGTTTTAGAATTCTAACATTTATAAAATATTCAAAATAACTTTCAAGTAGATAAAAAATTGGACCAAAGTAAGTTTCTATTTATTATGTATCACGTAATACCAATATGACATGAATTTAATATTTTGATTAATAATGTGAGCCTCACATAGCACAGTGAACCTACTTTTAAAAAATAATGTTAACATAATTTATTTTATTTTATAATAACTAATATAGTTTCTAATCTATATTTAAACTTAACTAATATTATTTAAACTAAATGATATTACTTAATCATAATAGTTTTAAAGTTAATTAAAAACTAAATCTTAATTCTCAAAATAAAAAACCCTAGTCCCAAATTGAAAATAAAATATGCTTCATCTTTGCCTATGTTTGACATCCTTTATCGACACACTTTGTTTTTAGTTCTCGTTTGGTTTCTCCCTCTTTATTTTTCAGTTATTCCCCTTTCTAATTTTAGTTTTTATTTATCTTTTGTTTTCTCTAACTTTGTTCAACCTTTTCCTACATTTTTGTAGGAAAATCAAGGTAGGAATCGATTTCACATGTAGTTTCATTCCATTTTTAAAAAATAAGATCACTTTAAATTCTGTAATATAAATTATGCGTGAACACAATAACACATAAACGTAAATCATGCCTTAATATGTAGATTGATCTTTTTCTTATAGTTTCTTTCTAATTATGTTTGAAACTAATTCATCCACAATCATTGTAGTCATACACGTATTCAGTTTCTAACAATTTTCACCTAAATTAGTTGAGACAACCCTAAAAGTGATGTAGGGAGGGATATATAACTCCTATACCTATCTATGACTCATTATTTTCCTAAATCTATTGGTAGTGTATATAGAATATAACTCTTAATCGTATTTAAAATGAGATAAATTAAACTCTTTAAATTTATTTTTAATTATCTAATTAAATAATGTATATCCCTACATCAAAATTGACATCTAACAACACATTATGATCATCAAAATATCGAGAATGTCAAAGTGGTTTCGGTTAATCATTTTGTGCATAATTTTTTATATAACTCAATCATTTATCAAATAATGTTCTAATTGTTAGAGTAGTACTTTAAAGGTAATAACTTTTAGTACTTTTGTACAATCGTTATTTTGGTTAATAAAGCGAAAGGTAATTTTTCATTAATTTGATGTTTATTTATTTATGAATTGATGTCGATCTTAAATTAAATTAACAAAGTACATGACACAAAATATAGCATGAAGGAAATCCTGATGAGATCATGACAATGAGATTCCTATCATGTGCAATTATGCTAGTATCTAAATTATCCATAGTCATAGGATTAATAAGACAGGACATTATTAATCCAGATAGACTAGCACATGTTATAATCCTTGATTTGATCAAAGCAGTGAATCTCACAAACTATAAGCATGAGATGTTTAGAGTTAACCTGTGGATACTTATTAAGAGTAGTAAGTACATCGGATGACCCGCTATGAGATTATCATATAGATGATCTACCAAATTTCAATGATTAATCTCATCATAGCACTGGTGAAAATATCGTTAGACCTGAGGTACTTAAGAATATCTTGGATACTAATCCTATGCTTTGACATCATTCCTTGTTAGCTCAAGACGAGCTCGCTCATAGTGTGGTAATTAGGTGCAGCTATTGGTATTTGAAGGTACTTGGGCAGTCAATAAATGATTCACCACTCTTGATAGAAGGAGATGATACTCACAGCTCTTGTCAGGGTCATTACTCAGGAGTCTCTGGCCAGAGCAGTAATGTATGATGAAGAAAGTTTTCAATGACACATAAAGTAATGAGATCCCAGGATAAGAGCTATCATCACTTGGACTAGATATGACAAAGTCAGTCTAGTGGGAGATGACATGTAATCCATAGTCTAAGCCATGTATAAGTCAGATAATTAACTATTGAAGAGCTCGTGTGTTAATCCACTTATATTATGGTAAATTGGAATCATAAAACCCTTCATGATTTGCTTGAATTAAAATTTAATTCAAATGGCATGAAACCATCCATGATTTGCTTGGATTAAGAGTTAATTCAAGTACCCAAAATAACCAATAACCTAAGGGTCACACACATAAAAGATCAGATGAAAAGCAAAGTGTGTATGACTGTCATTGAAGTAGGCCACGACCTAAGGCACGACAGATGATGCATAATGAGTTCTTCACTTATGTACACTTGGACTAACAAGTTAATAACATACTTAAGTGAGTGGAAAAGGGGTCTAGTAGGGTTTTGGAGATAGAGAGAAGTAGTCTTGAGTCTTGTTCATGCAATTTATGCAATTGTTATAGGAATCTAATTACATGGAACATAATCTTGATCTATCTGTTCATTTGGGCATCTACTTAAACTCATCTTATTTGGTGCTCTAACCACCCTTACACACTGTTTTTCTTCATCTTTGCGTGTTCTTGAGTGATCAAGGAAGGTGTTTGGTGTTTGCTACAACCCAAGCAAGGAGAAGATTAAAGAAAGGAAGAGCATTGTTAAAGGTACATATGCTGAAATTTCATGTTCTTATAATCTATGTATGCAGCATCTAAGATTCTAAATTTTTGGGGATGTCGTGGGGTTGAAATTTAGATTCCTACACTTTTGTTTCCTTTTTTTTGCATGTGATGCATGAATCCATGGCTCCCTAACAGTAGTATCAGAGCAAGTTATGCATGTATAAGCTGATCTATTAAACATGTGCCAAATGTTTGCTGGGTTGTGATTAACATGCATGTTGATTTGGAAAAATTCGTATAAATTTTAGAATTTTTTTTCTGATTTTCTTTCACAAAAATGTTTATAAGGTGTTATATTATGTTTTCAAAGGAAATTGCCATTAAATTTGATTTGCTATTTTATTTCGAATCAATATTTAATATATTCATATGTTGGTTTCTGGGAATTTCTGAAAAACTGAATGCATGTATTTTGAAAATTTTGTAATAATACTAGAAAATCTTTTTTCTAATTTTCTTTCACATAAATGTTTATGAAGTGTTATTTTATGTTTCTATGAAAGTAAAATGCAATTAAATGTCATTTTCTATTTTATTACAATTTAATTTAAGTTTCAGCATGATGCATATATGAAGTTTTGGGAAATTTTGGAAATCTGATGAACATGCATGCTTTTAAATTCCATATTAATTTTTATAAAAAAATTTTAATGAATTTTTTGCCTGAAAATTCAAGATAAGATGTTTCCACGTGTATGAGATGCATGAAACTTGTTGTTAAAGTGATTGTCTTACGCATTCATGAAGTAGAGAATGACTAGTGTTAGAAGTAATACGACAAATGTCATAAACATATGATGTGCTGCTGATTCCACTAAGTTAATGAATAATTCCTAGGAATTATTCTCTTGAATTTTTTGTTAGGCACATTTAGAATGTGTATAAAACTCTGAATTTTTCTAGAATTGATTCATTTTAATTCAATTAATATATCAAGTCAAAGTCAACATTGGTCAGCTTTTTAAAAGCTAATAGAGTTGTTTGTTTAATGACTTACGTGTATGCGTTTCAGTTATAAGACCTTAAAATTTTTTATGTGATAAGAAATGTATTTTTTTATGCAGGTAGCATGCTAAGTGCATGTGCTTGAAATTAGGGTTCCGAAAAATTTCCAAACAACAAATTGGTCTCTTTAGTGTCTAGTAGGTTAACTCATTTATCTTTGATGATTTTGGCCGTCAAGATATTTTTGGCTTGTGCTGAAATTGTCTTAATAAATTTGAGATGACCTAGGGATGTTTTAGATGACTAATTAAAGTTTGGGAATTTTAGAAACCCTAGGGATTAATTTAGAATTAATCCAAGTAGAGCATTGCATTTTTACTATGACTAGAAAAAGACATGCGTACTAGAATTAACGTTTTTATTTTTGACGTCAAAATAATTAAAATTTTAGTATTCCTAATCAAATCACCTTCATAATTTGAATTAATCGAGACTAACACTAGTACCCAATTCGGTTCAAGAGTTGAATCGAATCACAAACTTTTGATGCATAATCAAGTCACAACCTAAATTAAACCTCCTTTGTGTGATACATGCATTATATGCATTTTTAAGGGTGGTTATAAACATAGGCTCAATTTAATTGAGTTGTCCATAATTTGTGTGTGTGTGTGTGTGTGTGTGTATGTGTATGTGTGTATATATATATATATATCATCCAAGGATTGATTAGACCTAAGAATAAATCCCTCAACCGAAATATTAGGACTTATGCCTTCCATTGATATGGCAAGAATCAAAGTTCTTTTAGAGTTGGGTTGTTGGGTAAACCTAAGCCCGCTCTACACGAATATGTTCATACAATGGAAATTAGATTTCTAGATTAATGGGTTGGTCCTATTTAGAAGCATTGATTTGTTGGGCAAACCCAAGGTCAACATGAATAGAGGCGAAGGTGAGTTATATACATGGGATGTATATGAATGAAGAGTTAATAACCCAATGAGTGTGCTAAATCAACAGTTGATGGCACAAGTCGATTACTTAACTGAATACAATGAGTATGAATGATACCTACTGATTGAATTAAGGTGGCTTATTAGGCAAACTCAAGATCATTCTTAATGATATTGGATATCGACCCATTAGGAAAACTATAAGTTTTATCAAATTCACAATGAAGGCTATGAATTTGGATAAAATAGAGAGACCTATAATGCATGTCATTAAAGTCCTTATTGATATACATTTATTTACATTCTAATGCTTTCTCTCATTCTTCTAGGTTATTGAATCGTCACGATGTCTTCATCCAGTGTAAACTTACACTCTCTACTTGACTCCAACAAATTCACAGGACCAAACTTCTTAGATTGGCTATGGAATTTGAAAATTGTTCTTAAATATGAGAAAATAGGATATATCCTAGATGAGTCACTTCCCGATCCCCTTGTTGCTGATGCTTGATGAGGATAAAAAAGCTTACAAGAAGCTGCTGGATGATAGTGAGCTAGTTAGCATTATAATGTTGGCCTTTATGTCATCAGAATTGTAAAAGCAGCATGAGGCTATAGATGCTCATACTGTATTCTATCATCTAAGGGAACTGTTTGATGAGCAAGCTCGGTCTGAAAGGTTAGAGACCTCGAGGTTGTTTTTTTGCATTAAGATGGATGAGGGATCATCTCTAGTGCAGTATGCACTGAAGATGAATGGATACATTGAGAGGTTAGCTAGTTTGGGTTTCATAATGGATCATGAATTATATATAGACTTAATTCTAACTGGTTTGACAGATAATTATTCACAGTTAATGTTTAAATATATGATGAACTAAATATCCACCTCGATACCTGAGATGATTAATCTACTCAAAACAGCTGAGCAAATTGTTAAGAATGATAGTAAGGCTATTATGCTAGTAGACTCTGCTTTTGGTTCTTGCAAGACAAACCAGAAGAAGAAGAAGAAGTCTAAGAAGCCAGTAGGAGGTGTAGCCAATAAAAAGACAAAGGAGAAAATACCAAAGGGAATGTGCTTTCCTTGCAACAAGGAAGGACATTAGAAGAGGAACCACAAAGCCTATCTAGAGTCGCTGAAGTAGAAGAAGGCATTAGATGCTCCACCATCTACTTCAGATATGATATTTGTCAATGAGGTTAATACTATTTTTGATCATAACATTTGGATATTAGATACTAGATGTGGCTCATACATATGTGTAGATATGCAGGGTCTCAGGGATAGTAGATGGCTCAAGAAGGGAGAGATAGACCTACATATGAGAAATGGAGCAAGAGTTACTATATTAGCCTTAGGAACCTATGTTTTGTATCTTCCTAGTCGGCTAGAGTTAATTTGGGATAATTGCCATTGTGTACACGTTGTGACAAAAAACATTGTATCTGTTTCATGTCTTAATAAAACAAAATTTCATTTAACTTTTTTAAGCAATGGTTGTTCAATTAAGTTAAATGAAATGTTGTATGGTAGTGCTACATTGTGCAATAGTATTTATATATTAGATATGTGTAATCCAATTTTAAATATCAATGACAATAAAAGACAAAAATGGGATAACTTAAAATCATCTTACTTGTGGCATTGTTGACTTAGCCATATAAGTGAGAGATGCATGACTAAGTTATACAAGAGTGGTAGCCTAGAGTCATTTGATTATGAATCATATGACACATGTGAATCTTGCTTGTTAGGTAAGATGACTAAATTACCTTTTAAAGGAAAGGGTGAACGAGTGAATGAGTTATTAGAACTAATAAATTCTGATGTATATAGTTCAATATCCATTCATGCCAAAGGTGGTTTTATGTACTTCATTAGCTTTATAGATGATTATTCATGATATGAGTATGTGTATCTAATGAGATACAATTATGAAGGATTTAAAGTGTTAAAACAATTTAGACATGAATTATAGAAACAACTTGGTAAAAACATCAAGACATTTTGATCAAATTGAGGTGGTGAATACTTGTCCGAGGAGTTTCTAAGTTATCTTAAGAATATAGGGATTGTATCCTAATGGACCCCACCTTACACACCGTAACATAATAGTGTGGCTGAAAGGAGAAGCTGAACTTTGTTGGACATGGTAAGGTCAATGATGGGCTTAGTAGATCTATTAAAATCCTTTTAGGGTCACGCACTTGAGATTGTTGTTTATATAATAAACAGAGCCCTTAAAAAGCAATGGATGTTATTCTATATGAGATATGAACTAACTAAAACCCTATCTTTCTCATTTAAAAGTTCGGGGTTGTTCAGCTTACGTGAAGTGGATTAAATCAGACAAGCTTGAAGTAAAATATGATAAATGTCTGTTTGTAGGATATCCTAAAGAAACAATTAGATATTAGTTCTATAATGCTTTAGAGCAAAAGGTGTTTATCTTAAAGCATGTTGTCTTTTTAGAGAAAGAGTTTCTTCTAAGAGAATACAGTAGGAGCAAAGTTGAAGTTGACGAAGTTCATGATGCTCAAACAGAAGCAAATCAACTGCTTGAACTAAGGATTGTTGTTCATAGAGATGAGACAACAGTTGAACCTTCTGACGCATAAAATGTTCATAGGTCAAGTAGGATACATAATGTTCTAAAGAGATATATATTTCTCGTAAGTGAACATAATTACGTATTGCTCATAGAGGACGATGAGACTACAACCTATGGAGAGGCTTTGAAGAGTTCAGAATCTGAAAAATAGCTTTAAGCTATGAAGTCCGAAATGGATTTCATATTTGAAAACCAAGTATGGACTTTGGTTAACCCACCTGAAGGGCTAAAACCCATAGGATGCAAGTGGATTTTTAAGAAGAAAATCGACATGGATGGTAATGTGATTACCTATAAAGTGAGGCTAGTCGCTAAAGGTTATCGTTAAAGACAAGGAGTTGACTATGATGAGACATTTAGCCCCGTAGCCATGCTTAAATCTATTAGAATACTCCTAGCCATTACTGCTTATTATGATTATGAGATATGGTAAATGGATGTGAAGATGACTTTCCTGAATGGAAACCTAGTTAAGGATGTGTATATGACACAACCTGAGGGCTTCATATCCAAAGATGGCAAAAAGGTATGCAAGCTTCAGAAATTCATTTCTGGATTGAAGTAAGCATCTAGACAATTTGATGTGACAATCAAAGAGTTTTGTTTCTTACAAAATCCGGATGAACCTTGTGTATACAAGAAGGTTAGTGAGAGTGCTATCGTATTCCTTGTGTTATATATGGATGACATATTACTAATCGAAAATGATGTCTCAAGTTTACAATCTGTCAAATTTTGGTTATCCCAAAATTTCTCCATGAAAAACCTTAGAGAAGCAACTTATATATTGAGAATAAAGATCTATAGAGATAGATCAAGAAAGTTGCTAGGTCTTTCACATTCTACATATATACATAAAGTACTAAATAGATTTATCATGGAGCATTCTAAGAGAGGGTTTCTTCCCATAACTCATGAGATAAAACTCTCAAAATCAATGTGTCCCAAGACGCAAGATGAGAGATCTCACATGAGTTTGATTCCATATGCTTCAACTATAGGATCAATCATGTATGTTATGTTATGTACAAGACCTGATATATCATATGCTCTAAATGTTATGAGCAGATATCAATCAGATCCTGGTAAGTGTCACTGGGTGGCTGCTAGGAATATCCTAAAGTACTTGAGAAGGATGAATGATGTATTCTTGGTATATGGAGACAGAGATCTCGTAATGAGCGGACATACAGATGTCAGTTTTTAATCTGACTAGGATGACTCCAATTCCCAGTTAGATTATGTTTTCACACTGAATGGTGGAATTGTTAGTTGGAAGAATTCCAAACAAGAGACAACTGCAAATTCAACAATCGAGTCAGAGTACATTGCAACTGCGAAAGCGGCAAAAGAAGCTATATGGATCAAGAAGTTCGTTATGGAACTTGGAGTGGTTCCAAGCATTATAGACCTGATACTATTGTACTATGATAATAATGGGGCTATTGCTCTATCTAAGGAACCAAAGTCTCATCAAAGGTCCAAGCACGTACTCAGAAGATATCACCTGGTCAGGGAGATAATTGATAAAGGTGATGTGAAGATAGAGAGAGTGCCCACAGATCAAAATATCGTTGATCTTTTGACTAAGTCACTTCCTCAAATGAAATTTGATTCTAATGCACTCGCTTATGGTATTAGATATAAAAGCAATTGGCTTTAGCATAAGTGGGAGATTGTTAAAGTAGTGCTCTAAAAGTAATCACCTTTAGCACTTTTGTACAATCTTGTTCAGTAAAATTGTTCTTTAATAAGCACCCATATATTTATTTAAGTATTTCCATACTTTAGTGTACAAATTGACTATTTCTTTTATAAAGGAAAAATATATTGTGTGCTAGTTTTATGCTTTATTAATGTCCCGTCTCAATAAAATAACAACTAGGAATAAGTTAAGGATAATACATGCATACAATATGAATATCATAATTTTAATTTCATCATGATTTCATTTGCAATATACATTTTTCATATAGACTTTATCTTATACATCAACTGACAAAAGAAATATGTAGAAGATAAAAATACCTTCAAATAATTATTTCATGAAAACTACAACTGACTAATTATTTGTAAGGTACAAACTAACAATTTAATCATTCTCTTTTCTGTTTTTCATAACTGGTTACGTGTTGTATTTAATTTTTCCTAATCTTTGTCCCATTATTTTTGTTCTTCCTCTATTTTCTTTTTCCTCTCATTTATTCTTCCTTTTCATTTTTTAGTTGTTTTTCTCTCTTATTGAACCAAAGGAGGTTCTAATTGAACTTTTGATAATAACAAAACATAATTGCTACTAATGAGTTTTTAATTGATGAGAAAGAACATAAGAATAAGACAATGCTTTGCAATATTCAAGTTCAAAACTTAGTCAAGAAATAAATTAAGACACATCGAGATTATTTCATGTATTTCTTATTATAAGCTCATCTTGATCTTCTTTTATAACCATGCATAAATATTTCATCTATTTTGTTTGCATGAGTTTTTACATTCATTAAGTAACATTGAGGCTTTTGATTTTAATATAAAAGCCTTTTGATCTTTGAAATTCTTTACAAAATATTGTGAGCAGTGTTTTAACATTATTTGGATTAAATAAATTTGTTTTAAACACATTTGAAGTTGTTCAAATCATATTTTTAGGGTGATTGGTTGACTTATATGTGTTAGTAGTCAATCAATATAAATTAAAGTTATAAAAATTGATATACCGTGAGTTTGTAGCAATATTAGTTAATCTATTGGTCGACCAATACGTAATATTAATTGACCAATATATGTACTAGTCGACCAATATTCCAATGGTTAGTGAATTTGGAATCTCGAATGTATACTAATCAACCATATAGGATTGAATATAGTTGCTGCAACAAATATTTCCTAGCTCCAATGATTACTTTGGGTCTTGAGACATTATAAATAGGCATTTTCTCACTAATTTTAGTATTAAGAAATTTTTTAGTATTCTATACACACATTTCTAGTTTTGTTTTAATCATTTGAACATTCATTATCTCATTTTGTGAGTGTGAGCCTTTTGTAATTATCAAAGCATCTAAATGAGTAATTTTTGAGTTGTAAGTTATTTGTTATATTAGGGCAATCAAAAGTGATTTATGTTTCCTCTTTACTTTAAAGAAAGATTGAAAAGGAGATTCCTCTTCTTCAAAATAAAAAGATTGTATAAAGAATATTCTTTTGTCTCAAGCAAGTAAATAAAGTGAAAATCTAAGATGAGTCTTGGGAGTTGGCTTAGGCAAGGATTGTTTGCCGAACTACTATAAATTGGTTTGTATTTCTCTTCCCTTACTCTTTATTTTATTATTTAATTCATTTGCTTTTTTTTTAATACTTGCATTTGTGATAGTGTAGAGACACTTTTCTTAAGATAATAAACTTTTGTTAAATTCTTGATTTTACTAGATTCTCTCGCACTTTAACAAACTTTTCCTCTCCAAATTGATTCTTCTCTTCTTTTTATTATGTTCCCTCTCTCATGGCTCTTGCTTTATCTGTGCCTGCCTGTGAAATGATGTGATCTGCTCGTTGTTTTGCATAGTAACGCTGTGATGGATGAAGCTTTCCAATTATGGGTTGTAATTCCGTGTCATCTAGGTATCCGTCACCATCTTTGTCTCACATTCGCTTATCTTCTCCGTGACCATCTCATTCATCTATTAATAGACCAAGACCAGTTCAACTGGATTTTCTCTCGCATTCGCATGTCCCTGAACATTTCCATTTCCAAAATTGCGATTAGGTTTTGATTTTAAGAATTAGGATTTAATTTTTAATTAAAATTATTATAACCAAGTAATATTATTTAAGTAATCAATGTGTATTAATTCTAATTATAAATTAGAAAATATATTAAGTTTCTTAAATAATTTAAACTTGTTAATATTATTTTTGAAAGTATGTTTTATTGTGTCATATACACACAGTGGAATCTATATTATCAATAAAAATTAGTAAATTTATATTTGGTTAGTA